>JAFVLL020007412.1:0-35159 GCA_021397915.2 Tor tambroides
CTTAAATAAATCTAAAAAAATTTTAGTTACAACTAAATTTATTTAAAGAAAGAGCAATTTGTTCAGTTAACCATTGTTTAATAAAAAAAAAGCAGTTTTATGTTATTTTTTTCCCCCTGCTGTACCGAAACCATACCGAACCATGACGTTAAACTGAGGTACGTACCAAACCATCATGTTTGTGTACTGTTACACCCCTACCAAAGTCACAGTACCCATAAAGGAGTAGACAAAAAGTACCCGGATGACCTACTACTTCCAGCGTGATTCTGAAGTGTGCATACGATGGTCACTTTACTATCCCATGAGGCCACGGGAGAGGATTTATGAATGGCAGTGACGTGACGCAACTGACGCTGGTAGGTCACATGACATTAACAACATGGCGAATGTAGTACATTCAGATTACATTCATACTATATAATAGAACATACAATTTTGTGGATGCGAGGTAATTACTTATTCAAAAAAAGCAACTACTCAAAGAGTATGCGATTTCAGACACAGCCACTGTATAGAATAATGTATTCCACAAATGCAATGCATTTGATTTTAACTTCCATTTTCTGTTAGATGAATGAACTGGAAGTAATAAAAAACTGTAATGTTTATCCGTTCTTGACTCAATATTTGAGTCATACATTTTCACACAAAACTGGATTAATAAAATAAAGTTATGAGGTCATGTGGCAATGCAGCATACTCCATAAGGCTTTCTGTTACACTAACTATTTTCAACAAATATTACATAAACAATATTGCACTACTGCACATCATTCAGGATGTAGTAATCTAGTACTTCAATCCCAACACAGCCAAAACGCAAGACTATTTCAATCTTCAGACACCCAATCATCTTCAAAAATTTATCCCTCTGCAAATTCGAACCCAATTAAGAACAAACACATTTGCAGGAGGTGCAAAGGATGAAGAAACCTTCCAATTTGAACAATAAGTTCAGCTAAAATTAGCCTCATTTTTCAGAGAGTTTCTCATAATGCCGTTAACGTGCCGAGAGGGGAGATGGAATTGCTGTTTGGGTTCAGAGGGAGTCAGACAGGAAGATGGATCATTGTATTTCTGTATCTCCTCAGCCTACAGCTTCTTCTCGCATGCAGGCACGTGCACATTTACTTGCAAAATCACAGACTTCTGTTGTAAAGCTAATTAGAATTACTAGATTGTTGGTAGAATAAAAAACATTGTTTACTTAATTTACGAGCTGTTTTTCCAAATGCTTCATTTTTTTAGATCACTTTTGGAAACAATTTTGTCACAGAAAAACATGTTTTCTTCTGATGCTGTTATACTGGCTGTATTACCATCTGTGCAGCATGCAGGTCCATCAGCTCTATCTGATCACTCATGTCCCAGTTTAACTCATATTGCATCTCTGCAGGCACTCTTCCCTGCTGGGAAACCCATTTAAAACCAGCCTCTGATGAGAGTTGAATCCAGCTGGAAAGCCGATCTTTTATGGTTACTAACAAGTCCAAGCTGGTCTAGATGGTTGATCAGAAAAAATATGAGCAGACTTCTTGTTAATCTGTTATCTAGTCCAAGCTGGTAAGAGCTTATTTTAGTATCAGAAATAATATTATAATTTTTATTAATTTTTTTAATTAGTTTTTATATTTATATTTTCTGTTTCATTTTAATTTTAGTTAAAGTTGTAGTAATTTTATATTATATTTATATTAGCTTTTGCTTTTTTTCTTTAATATTCTAAATAGGTTTTATTAATTTTTTAGTCTTAGTTATTTAAGTACATAAAATTAAACAAAATCAAATGAGAAATACTGCCTTGGCAACTTACTGAAACAAAATAAGATTAATGTTTTTGATATTTTATTTTATTTCAGTTTAAATTTATTGTATTAAATTATTTTCAGTAACAAAAATGTTTTAATGACTTTAGGTTTAGCTAACTATAATACTGTGCTTTTGTTTTGTACATTTTTTGTATCCAGTTACAAAAATAATTACAAAACTTATTTTTCTTGTTTTAAGCATAAATCTCACTAATTATTATTGACTGATTTATATTTAATTTATCCAAAAGAATTTATTTGCATTTGCTAAACTTAATAGAAAGACATATTATCTGAAAATAAGTTTTAATATTTGCAGTAATAAACTTGCATCTCAAGTATATTGCTTGTTTTAATGATGTTTTGATATATTTACTGAAAAACGAGACAAAATACTGATTACATTTTTTCCATGCAAAAACTGTGGGCATTTTAAGCTGGCATAGCTTCGATTTTATATACAGTAGTACTTTCCTGCAGGATTCTACTTTTTAACCTTAAACTCATTTAAAAGCAATAGAAAAGTGCTTCCTGAGGAACTGACTGAGATGAGTCAAACTGACTTGTGATGATGTGCGTGGCTGAAGCAGGCAAGTTTAGCTCACCTGTGAGGCTGACTCAAACGTGACAGATTATCATGCGAGAGCTGGTGGGTGGCAGTTTAGCTCACCTGTGAGAGAAGGAGTTTTTGGACAGGTTCAAGTAGGAGAGATCGGCACAGCAGCCCCGCAGCAGAGCTCCAAATAACTGAGAGGAAATGGAAAGAGGACAGAAAACAGAGGATTTAAAATAGAGAGTGAGGGAAGGAGAGTGGCAGCAAAAGAATGACGAACATTAGTATAATTCTGCAATTAAGGACCATTAAATGTGACAGAAATATCAATATGAAATCAGAGACAAATTGTTGTCGCATCCTGGGTGCAAAGACATAAATCATGACGAGTAAAAAGCAGTTTGGCAATAACAAATTCAGAAGGATGAGACACACTGTCAACTCACAGAGTCTACAGTACAGTCAGTGCCTGACAGGTCCAAATGCACAAGGCAGTTCGGCTGTGCCAAGAACAGGTACAGATTCTGCAATGAGGAAGAGTATTGAGGCTGTTAACAGCAGTGTGTATGTGTGTAGTGTGTATGTGTATATTGTCTACCTGTCTCTGTACATGTGAGTTATTTTCAGCATCTGTGTGTTGGTCCTCACAAAGACAGCAAAACCCAAAAAACTTTGTGAGAAGCTACCTAATGGTCCCAATGATGAAGACAAAGCTTTATAATCTGAATACATAATCTAGATAATCTAAATACATGTAATTTAATGTAAAAAACATATTTTTGTGTCAATTATTTTTTGTATAGCTAACCACTACACCACAACTTTAACTTTAGCAAATGCATTTAATTTAATTACAGAATACTAGAAGTAAAAGTGAGATAAAAAGGGATTCTAACCGTTGCATCTTCTCCAGACAGAATCCCTGGGTTCTTACTCAGGTCCAGATGAAGAAGAGAGTTGGAGTAGTCATCACTGGAGCACAGGGCCTGAGAAAGAGATGTGACACCTGGGAAGAAAGACAAATAAAGGCTGAATCACACAGGAAATCTAAAGTCTACCAGAGAAAATGCTTCTATTTTATATTATATATATACACATATATATATTTCATTACAAACTAAATTATCTGCATAGCAATTTGAGTGAAACTGAAGAAAAATCAGAATGTCTTTGATGTTTGCAGCACCTGGTATGTCGTCTTTTTACTTTCAAGACTTCCACAAGTTTGTTTAAAACCTGATAATCATGTTCTCCAGCATGATAAAACAAGTATCTTGAGCAATTATGCGGCAAAATCATCTGAGTTTGCATGATCAGTGTCACAAATTTGGTTAGTGTTGACTTTTCTTCAAATCCCTACCATTTCTTTGTATTTCCAGGTTTCAATTAGATTTTGAATCTTAAATTTCAGACTTTTGGACTCCACTGTATGTGACCACTAAACCACAACAACACACACAATGCTCTGTAAGCAGAGTGCATTTTCATTTTGTTTCTGAATACATGAAGAAAATGCTGGTGATTGCCTTTTGTAGCGTCAGACAAAAAGACAGCTCAACTAACTCTGTTAGGTGGCAGCTTGCCAGTGAACTCAGCCAGTACACTTTCTCACCGGGGAGTAAGAAAAACATCCCATTGCGCTCTCTAAAAGGAGGAATTTACTCATCAAAATGTTAACCACCGCAACCTTTCATGATCTAGTAGTCTTCGGTTTTGCTTTTATATTTGCTGTAGTTCATTTTTTGATGTGTAAATTCTGTTTTTACTGCTGATAGGATGCTGATTTTACTTCAAAGTTCACTATAAATCCCAACCGGATGTGGCAGATGCCAAAATGAAAAATCTCAGTTTGAAATGAGTTGTATTCTCTCATGGCACAAGTTCATCTAAGTTCTGTATTCAAAGTTAAAACTTCTGCAATGAAGTTGTCACAAATCAGATTACAAATAAAGATTAATGATGGGAGCTATTTCAAGTGGTTGTTGATTCATGGCGCGTGTTAGAAGGCTATCCATCTATCCACTCGGTTTAAAACTGTATTGATTGAAAGAGAAAACCAGAGATTTAGCAGACCCTGGAAGCAGCCAAGGATGCTGGTAATTGAGTCTGGGCTCTCTAAGAGAAGACTGGCTCTTTGGTCATGACTCTGAAGCTCTAAAGTCAGATGCAACTAATCCATCGATAATCTTACTGATTTAACAGAGAACAAGAAGCTGATTCTAGATCAGTGGAGTGAGAATCGTTATTTTACAGCCTGAAATGCTACACAGAGATTGTGTAACAGGGTAAGCAGGATAGATCTGCTATGGCCTGTGTGTGGGATAGACTGTGATTTATTTTAGTTTATTTTATATTTTAACAAGTTATTCTGAGCACACAAACAAACCCTCTTTTATTGAGTACTCAATAAAAATATAATAATATTAATAAATATAATAATAATAAGTATAAAAATACAAAACTATATGTGTATATATATAGTTTTATATTTGCATAATATATTGTTAAATATTAATATTATTTTTTGTTTTCATATTCGATACTCTTTGTATTTATATTATATATTAATATTTGTTTTATATTTATATTTATATATATATATATATAATTACATAATATTTTAGTATTTTATATATAATGTCCACATATTAATATTTCACAAATAAATATTAATATTTGTTTAACATTACATATACATATATAGTTTTATGTGTTTTAAGATTTGTTTAATTGTAACTACAAATAGTATTGTTATATTATTATTATATCTTAATATAATTAATTAAATATTTAAAATGTAAATATTGCTAGAAAGTTATTATAGTTATATATAAATTATTTAGTTACATAATTATGTTACTTATATAATTAAACTTTTGAATGTGTATATGTACACACTATCTCTCTCTCTCTCTCTCTCTCTCTCTCTCTCTCTCTCTTTATATATATATAATTTCTCTTCCAGAAAGGACTAATTGAACACATGATTTCATATGAAACCTTACAGGCTTCTATTTAACGCTTGTTCAGACCTCTAGAGAATAGTAATTGTGGGATAGTTGTTATAGACTTAACCAGCAGAGGGCGCTAAACCTCTAGGGACACTTAGCTTCTGCACACACCCTTTGAAGACAGCGACGTCTTGGAGAGGTTCAATAGACGCAAGCCTTTACTGAGCCGACACACCTGCTGGATAAGGTTAGACACCCCTGTAAGGAAATATACATTCACAAACATTAGATCAGTCACAGACCAATTTACACACTGCATCTGATCACACACCTTCAGGCAAAAACTGACATTGTTGTAGTTACGTTCACACATGCACACTTCTGATGTGATAAGCACTGACATGTGTCAGGCATGATAGCAGTCTGAAAATCTGACACTGATGCATATAGAGGACATATCAGTGTTGGTGAAGCTGCTTTGAAACTTTAGTTATTGGCACCACAAGCTACTGACAAGAAGTAGCTAATTATACTGAAGCTACATAAAGGGGAAGTATCATTTCTGAGAATATATATATTGTCATGCTATTAATATGCAGTTAAGATGGTAGCGTTACTTTTACTGTACAGCACATTCAAAACTACACAAAAACACACACATTAGAAAAAGCAGAGCACACACACATCTCAGAGAACCCATTTTCAAATCAGCAACAGATACAGCACAATAAGTCAGCAAAGCAGAGACAAGAAAGAACAAAAAAAAACACCCACTCAGAGACAGAAATAGCAGATGCACATGCTGATACAGAGTGTGTAAAAACAGACAAAGGCAGGTAAATAGACAGACTGGAGGGGAGAGAGAGGTATAGCAGAAAAAAAGAGACTTTGATGCATGTACCTTGGTTGTCCAGTGTATTGTGGGCCAAGTTAATGGAGTGTATGACTGATGCTGGGTTTTCTGACAGGGCAGTGGCCATTTTCTGTGGGAAATCTCTAAATGACAGAAAGAAAGTGAGTAGAAACGGAACCGCAATACAAAGTACTGCACTCTGGGACAGACATGAAATACGGAGACAAGGATGTGGCAGGGGAATAAGACTGGGAACGGCATAAAGGGAAAAATGACAGTGACAGAACAAGAAACGAACTTTTAGATGAAAAGAAAGAGAGTAAAATGGTCGGAGTGATGAATAACAGAAAGAGAGCAATAGAGAGATTTATAACTTACGCTTTAAGGCCCACATTTTCCAGTGTGAGCTCCTCCAGACTGCTGGATTTACTGACAGTGTGCAGAATCTGTTCTACGACCTCTGAACTCTGTGTGTGTGTGAGAAAGAAAGAGGGAAAAAAGAGAAAA
This sequence comes from Tor tambroides, assembly GCA_021397915.2. Lineage (NCBI taxonomy): Eukaryota > Metazoa > Chordata > Actinopteri > Cypriniformes > Cyprinidae > Tor > Tor tambroides. Next base: position 6,676 of record JAFVLL020007412.1, read on the forward strand.
GCATTCGAATTCAATTCTTCAGGAAGACCCATCATAATGACTGTAATATCATGCATATGGACAGGAATATTTACACTACCAGTCAAAGGTTTAGAATAGTGACAAATTTATATGATAAAAAACACAGTAAAAGAGTACAATTTAAAATAACTCTTTTCTATTTTAATACATTTAAAAATGTAATTTATTCCTGTGATGGCAAAATTCCATTTTCAGCAGGCATTACTCCAGTCAGTGTCACATGATCCTTCAGAAATCATTCTAATATGCTCATTTGCTACAGTTATCGCTTATTATTCATGCTCGATTATTAATATTGGTTATTAATACCTGTTTTTGACGTTCAATATTTTTGTGCAAACTGTCATACATTTTTTCAGTGTTCTTTGATGAATAGAAAGTACAAAAGGACAACATTTATTTGAAATATTATTTTTTCTAAATGTATATTCTAAATGTCTTTACACTTTTGATTAATTTAATGCACCATTGCTGAATAAAAGCATTAATTTATTCTTTTTTAAAATCTTACTTACATCTTAGATGTTTCTTGAGCACTTGTAATGATATTTCACAATATTAAGTTTTTACTGTATTATTCATCAAACAAATGCAGCCTTGGTGAGCAAAAGAGCCTTCTTTTAAAAACATGAAAAACCCTAATTATTCCAGACTTTTGACCGGTAATGGTACTGAATATTCATATACCAAGGTATGATAACATTGTCACTTCAAAGAATATGATCATATTACTATCAAATTAGTTTCCAAAACAGCATGTAGATCCAACCCTGATAATAGCATAGTACTATTTTGTACACAAAACAAACAAAAGCAGAAAAACAAAACAGGACTCTGACACAGTGGAAATTGTGAAGGTCATAAAAAGATATTTACAATGCGCAAGTCTTTGCAATAAAGTTTGGTGAACCATGAGTTATACGCCATGGCCGCCACAATCACCGCGAGGTCCCTGTGACAAAAAGAGACACAGAAGAGAAAAATCAAAACAAATTGTCTCAGTGAAGTGCTGCAACAACCAGAGGCATTCTCACTTTCCTCATGCAAGCCCTCATAAGATTGCAAGCTCTCCTCAAGACTAAAATAGAGATGTTATTATTCAAGAAAAATGATAGATTCAGCAATAAATGCTCCCTGAGAGGAAAGCCAGGAGAGGAAGGGAAGGGGACAGTGTGGATCGATGGGAAAACTGATGCCAGGTCAGTGTAATGTGTCTATGATACAGCTTTTAAAGTTGGCCATGAGCCTAAAACCTTTTTACCTATAGCCAGGGAACAGAGAAAAAGAAGGCGAGGGAAAGAAATGCAAAAGGGTTTCTCCTGTTGAGTACGGCTGATGGCTGTGTTCTCATTTGCAGCTTCGTCATTCCTCGGTTTGGATGCTGTAGAGAGGCTGTAGGCAGTGTGTACTCAGCTGTTCTCTCCTTCTAAATGAGAGTTTCTCTGCCTCACCCGCTCATCTCTCTCCCTCTAGATGTTCTAATGGAACAAACGCTTAAAAATCAATGACATAACATCCTCAAGTCAGATGCAGCATCGAGATAGTAGTCTAAGTGTTCCTGTTGGTGATACAGTGAGAAACAAAAGAACGGCAGTTGGATTGCTCTGCAGTATCAAGGCTGATTTGCTGATTTAATGTCTAAAATTTACTTTTTTGCAAATACTTGATATTCAACTCAAAATGCAATACAAATAAACTCTTCCCTTGCTTCATAGAAATATGCCAGTGACCACACTTGCATGAACATTATTTTCTGTTGAAAATCCAACTGTAGATGGCATATGGAATATGGTTGCTGGACTAGTCTGAGCTGGTCATTAACTAATCCAAGATGGTCATTAGTTGGAAGCTGCAAGCTGGTAGAATATCTTGGAACAGAAACAAACCACTACCAGCTGGTCATGCCAGTTTAATGTGGTTTTCGTTGCATTTTAGTTGGTGATCCAACTAATTACCTGCTTGCACCAGCTAATGACCTGCTATTATATTATATTATATTATATTATTTTCTTTAGTAAACACAGTAGTTTAATCTCATCATTAATCCTCACCAGCACACAAAAGCACTTTGAATTGCAAAATCCACTCTAAATAATATGTAAATCAATCTGAAGGAATTTATAAATAATTCATTAGATAATTTATAATTGATAAATAATTTATTTTTCACAATATATATAATTTATATATAATATATATAATTTCATGCAGACATGAAAAAACAGCAGATTTTATAAAGAAAAAAATATGTCATCTGCCTTAAGATTTCTAGAAATGGTTATATTGGCTTAATCAACTTTTGTTAAAATGTTTGCATGATGCATTTGAAATATGGCAAATTCCGACTATAAATTTCACATGCATTTAAATGTGGTCAATGATGGAACTCTAAAGCCTTTGCTAAATTACACCGATCATCTCAATAAAACCACTCAAAACTGTGTATCTGAAATGACAAGCACTTTGTCTTGTCAGGCAAAAGCTCTTTTTAAAATTCAAAAATAATCTTCAAGTGGCTGCACTCCCATTAGAGTTTCATAATGTGACTGCGGGAAAAAAAAAATCCTTTTTCTGCAGCTAACCGGAACTGCCCTCAAGCAAAGTGCTCAACGAACCGTATCATTTCTCAGAGTCAGAGTATAAATTTGAAGTGTATTTCCTTCTTTATGTGTTAAAGGCGGTAGGGTCGTGAAGCTGAGCATGCAGAGTTGACGTCAATTTTCACAGGTCATATATATATACATGTAATCCTGTTTCAACAGGAAGAGAGTCGAGAACCAGCCTTCAGACTTCAAACACAGACCAACATCAGCAGAAAATATAGAATCTGATCTGGAATCAGTTAAGGAACCTGACACCCATTGGACGGATGTAAAAAGACACAGCATGACTCAAACCGGGCAGGAAGTCAGCAGGGATGCCACAGGAAAGAGGCAAAATATATTATTACTGTGGCAGTTCAGCACACATTCAAAGCAGTGGCTGACGTCAGATTGCCTGTGTCAGTTATCATTGAAATCTCTGTCAGTACGAAGCAATTAATGAAGCAAAGAGTTATCATTAGATTAATCCTTCCAAAATGAAGAAGCTTTTAGAGATAGCAATGGAAGTGATGGCTATCAATTAGAGGTTGCAGATACAGAACATGAATATTAAGATGAGATGTAAACTTGTGGCTACCCGCTTTCCAGGTGACTGAAGTCCAATAGGCTAAACTCCCTGTTGTCCTGCGAATGATAGATGGTATCCACATCCTGAAAGAGCAAAAGAGATAGAGGAAGACAGAGAGAGACTCAAAAAGAGGAAGAAAACATATTTAGAGTGCAATAAAAGCAGTGACACATACAGAAAATGGCCTCTTCTCTTGCGGAGGATATTTTTGTGGTCAATAGGAAGCTCTTACCCACTGCACTTCCTCTTTACAGGTAATGCCATTGTAATCGCACAGAGCTGCATATGTCTCAGAAAAACCCCCTGAAATGGGAAAAAGAGAATGATAATGTGCCTAACAATGAAAAACTGTCCTACCTACGCTCATACACATAAAGGTTTTTCAATGATTGTTAGAGCACTTAAAGCCAAGAACTCTCTTCTTATCAAGATTTATTTTTCTCTGTACTGTATAGTGTTCTTGAGTTGGCTATACCATTATTTTTATATTCCTTATGTCATATTAGAAGTTCTTCATTCATTTCTGGATTCTTGAAAACATCAGTAAATACATTTATTTCTAAATATTAAAGAATAAAAGTTACTGTTGGATCGTAAAGGAATAGTCTCCCAAAAATTGCTGACAATTTAGTCACCCTCAGGCCATCAAGGATGTGGATGAGTTTGTTTCTTCATCTCAACCAATTTGGAGAAATGTAGCATTTCATCACTTTCTCACCAATATATCGTTTGCAGTGAATGGGTGCCGCCAGAATTAGAGTCCAAACAGCTGATAAAAACGTCACAAAAATCCAGAAGTAATCAACACAACTCTAGTCCATCAATTAATGTATTGTGAAGTGAAAAGCTGCGTGTTTGTAAAAAACAAATCCATTAGTCAGGTGTTTTAACTTCTGGCCAAAATACCAGTCTTTAAACTATACTCTCTCCAGTGAAAAAGTCCGTGAAAAAAAACAAAGTCTGTTTTGGAGTGTTGATGTGGATTATTTTGTTTATTACAGTTAATTTATGAACTGGAGCAGTGTCAATTATGTGGGTTTTTGTGATGTTGTGATGTTTTTGTGATGGCACCCATTCGCTGCAGAGGATCCATCGGTGAGCAAGTGATGTAATGCTACATTTCTCCAAATCTGCTCCAATGAAGAAACAAACTCATCTACATCTTGGATAGCCTTAGGGCGAGTAAACTGTCAGCAAATTATCATTTTTGGGTGAACTATTCCTTTAAAACTCTTGTTTCAATCAAATTTTGTTCTCAATTCTAATCCTGAAGACCCACTGCTTTGCACATTCTGTATGTCTTCTTTATGTATTAACACACCTGATTCACATCATCAGCTAGTTAGGAGAGAGACAGATGATTTTGATTAGATAGTTTTTGATTGGATAACTCAGATGGACCAGAGTCAGATTCTTTCCACCATTTACACAGACAATATGACATCTATTTTAATGCTGTCTTCCAAAAACAAAAAGAGATTTAAAGTATTCTCCTATTGCATCAAGACCGTGAAACAAGACTGTTTTGTTTCTCATCTTCAAGCATATAAAACAAGTCAAACAAGGACTACTGTGCACTAGCACACTGCATCTCTCCCTGTCACCATATGAAGGGCATTGAGTAATTTGCATAGTCTTTCTTATATTCACCATCACTGGTTGCTATTATGATTATATTTTACTTTTATCATTCTTACTTGATCTTTTGTATTGTTCTTTTTGTTGTTTTCTTAATTTATGTATTTGGCACAGTGTATTTATTCTGTCCTTCACTGTCTACAGCTGCAGCTGGCAAAACAAATATTGTTATATAATTTGTTATGAATAGCAAAGCGCACCAAAACCAAGTTGATGGCATAAATGAAGTGCATGCATTCAAAATATTCTATAAGACGACGGCAGTGGTGTGAGGGGAAGAAAAGAGATTAGAGAGATTAATATCTGGTGTATAATAAATATATTTATGAGACTGTGTGGATGCATGAACTATATGTACTTATATTTCTCTCACCACATGCCCTTTGCGTCTCCACCGAACTCTCAGAGCTGGGAGAAAATTTCCGATTTCCGTCAGTAACATCTCCATCTGCTTGAAAGATGGAGGGGCTGAAAAAGAAGAGGGAGGGGGAGAGGGGGATTCACAATGCATCAGAATCTCAGTTATTCTGACCCAGCATGTGAACACCTGGCCAAAGAGCTGAAACAGGAAAGAGAGCGAGAGAGTTGAACACAGAGACAGAAAAAGAGCGTTATTATGCATTGCACTAATCTCCTCCTGTCTGAATATGAGAAAATCTCTCAATTAACTGCTCAGCAGTACCTCACACCCCTGCTGCTCTAGCAGATACCGACTCCTATAGGCAGCATTATGGATTCGCCAAAAAACTACATTAGCACTACGAGATACAGTGCAAAGGCAACAGAAATCAGATTTGCCTCTCTGTTTGGATGGTGTGAGCAAATATAGACTGCAACAGGGCTAGTCTCTGCTTCAGACGTCATATTTGCTGACCGTCCAAGGCATATTTCACATCTCGATCTGGCGAGCTTTAATATGATTGGCTGTTTTTTTATACAGTTTCTGAAAATCAGGGCACATAGGTTTCTTTTTTTAGTCTACCTGTGAACAAAGATTTGTTTTAATGGAAAAAATATGAAATAATAATGTAATTCTTCAGGTTAATGGGAAATCTTCAGCATTAGTTAGATATCCACAAGAAAAATTTGCAATGTAATATAGCAAATATAGCAGATTTTAGCAGCACTTTATGAACTTAAATGAACAGTTCACCTAGTTGTTCCGAACCTTTATGAATTTTCATTTTTCAAAATGTTGAAAACCAAATAGTTGACGGTAGCCATTGACTTCCATAGTATAGACAAAATCTTATGTAAGTCAATGGCTAGCATTACCCACATTCTTCAAAATATCTTGTTGCGTGCAGAAGAAAGAAACTCGTACAGGTTTGGGACAAGTGGAGGGTAAAATGATGACAGAATTTTCATTTTTGGGTGAACAATTCCTTTAATATCTATTAATTACCAAAACATGCAGCATATCATATACTGATAAATGGGAGTATTATGATTTTATGCATATTATGTGAGGTTTCTTTACAAAAATAAAGATTTTGTAATGATTAAAGAAAAAAAATTGTATTACAAACATTAGACCTTATGAACTTGTTTCCTTGCTTGTCTTATATAATATAAGTTATATACATTTTTGGATTTTAAACATTTATACTCAAACTGCTATACAATTACTTCATTCTTTCAACAGCAGCCTATTATGGTATAATCTATTTTAAACAAATATGCCCTTAAATGCAATTCAAAAAACAAAGCTTTTTGATTTTGTGTCAGTCAGACAGTTTAATCTTGTCTGAGTTGGCGGTTCTTCACCAGAATAAGCTGCAATGTGGAGCATTATGCTGTTCAGTCAAAGTCTGGCTATGCAGGACCACGGTAAACCTGTGGGGTTCTTGGGACACTTACGTGTAGATGGAGTTGTTGAAGATCCGAGAGAGAGCAAAGTTGATGTGGCTAATCAGCTGATCCAGGTGGTCATTAGACTGCAGCCTCAGGGAATATGTGGACTTGTCTGTTTCTATGACAACCTGTGAAGGAAAGAACACGCTTTAGTGAAGCAAAACGACGGAGAGAACAAGTGAGAGGAAAATCTGGCCACAAAAGCTAAAACACTGGAGCCCTGTAAACGCTTTTCCTACTTGATTATCCGGGTGGGTGTTCATTGCCCGAATCTCCAGGAAGTTGAACGTTTGTTCCACCTGAGGTGAAAATGAGCATCTTGCTACATAAGTCATGCTAAACCAGATTACTGCAGTGCTTTGAGACGGAGCAGACAGGTGGTGCGTAATTGCCTACCATACCTTGGTTGGTATCTTGGGGGCCATGAGGTACAGCCGCCATGTTGCCAAAACCTGAGAGACAAAAGAGAGGATGAAAGCTCAATAAATAAAGTGCAAGATTAAGTAAAAAGTGCGAGACAATGTTCGAAGAAATGATGGTTTAGGTTTCTCTGGAGAACAGCCTGTTCAACTGAATCTAAAAGGACAGCAGACATTATACAAGTCATGAGGAACTTTAACGTTACACCATTTTGTCTTCTGAACTCTATACTCATAAAGATAATACTACAGTACAACTGGGCTCTTTTTTCTTGAAATGTGAATTACAGTATGCAACACAAATGTATTTTTATCCTATAAAGCCTACTGTATCATATTTGACATGCTAATTTTTAAGGTCTCAAAGATATACCATGATGAAAACATGCCTTCTGATATCTGATTGATAGTTTATAATTTTTTAACAACTAAAAGGCCACTTTTAGGTCATGGTACACATTTTTGCTATTAATTTTTTACTGATTTTTATAAAGTGAACATAAGAATAACTTTTATATTATTAGTAATATTTTAAGATGAACACTTACTGGACTAAAACAACTTAGGTTTAAAACTAAAGAGCTTTGATAATAAAACTAATCATTTAATTATCAATTTAAATTTAATATATACGGATCTCATACTCACAAACTCATCAGTCTTGGTCATTAGAAGGGGGCTAATATTCTAGAAGGCCCGTACCTACTTTGTTCATTCTAGAACATATTATTTAGTCCCCATAGATCTGAACACACTCAATTAAGGTAAGACTATATCTAACCAGAGGTCATTACCATTACCATAGAACCAAGTTGACCAACTTAACTTGCTCTAATGATAACTTTATATAATCATGCCATGGTTTCCCGTGTACACTTAGTTAGAATAATTTTACAATAGTCAGTGGTTGAGGCTGAACCCTATTTAAACTGGTCAACAACAACACTGTTGCTCTAAAGGAAAACCCATAATTAGCTTCTACAGTCTAAGTATACATGACTAGCGCCGATGTGTTAGCCGGAGCTCTACAACATCAGTCAGTGTGCTCCTCTGCTCCACCTAAGCTGCATTTTAGTCCGTTACTAACATGAATGTAGATTTGTGGTGTTCTTCTTCTTGCAACATTAAATACACAGATCAAGACAAACATCTTCCAAATAGAGACAGGAATGAACCATTGGAATTTGCATTGATCAAGGCCTAGAGGTGAAGAGTTTACACCTTTTGGGAATAGATGGTGATCTGCATGAAATACACTGGGAAAGGACACACCCACTACAATAAGCAAAATATCCTTAGGATCTTTATTATCTTTTAGTTTACTTCTTGTAAGATTGTAGCAGCTGCACTGGGACATTTCAAATGATACCAAACATGACTGTAAATATCACTTGCATTCATGTAGAACATTATATTTTGCTATTGACCACATTGAGTGAACATGGAAGATGGAAGAGAATGGAAGAAAAAGAACAAATGCTTTCCTGCATCTTCTCTCAGTGAGATGTGAAAACAGATGCCTGTATTTTAATACACTGTGTTTGTATTGGCTGTATCTCAGAAGATCAAAGTGTCTGAGGTTGTTCTAGTCTTACAGTTCTATAACAAAATTATAGAGAAACTGTGTACACTGGGCACTGCTATGGGTGCTGTTGTTTATGGATTTTGCATGTGTACTGAAGTGAGGCGAACGGCGTTACAGACAGATGAGTAGGCGCAGAGAGGAAGGAATAAGGATTTGTGTGATGTCTGAGGATTACAGAAACATAAAAAGAAGGATTGTACTATATTTTGAGAGCGAGTGTGTATGTATGTGTGAAATAGCATGGTAAGGTCTGGAGAAACCTCGTAATCTCATTCATAATTTACATTCTTCATTAGCATACTTCATTTAGGCCTTTGTCACACCCCCCACACCAATCACTCCCTTCCTCATGATCTAAACCAGAGGATTTCAAAAAAGCAGGCCAATGCCCACAAGGGACTGCAGGATGACTTAAAATAATTTAAATCAATATGTAATTATAAAAAAATAATTTATATTAATGATATATTACAGGGGTCATTTGAATGCTCAGTAAACAGTGGGGGCCTTTGAGTTAAAAAGTTTGAAAACTACTGATCTAAACATCAACCGGTTTCCATCTTACTGTCCTTTTTTCCCTCTCCAACATTCTTCCACTCATCTCGAGATGTTCTTTGTCTGATCTACTATGTATATTCTCAAATCCTCTCTTCAATTCAACTCAAAAATTCCTGTTTCCTCTGATTCAGTGCGGCCCCCACAACCTAGGCCCCCTGGTTTCTTCATCCTCCTTCACTCATCTATTCTGTTTCTGCCCTGTCGCTTTCGATTCTTCAAGGCCTCCCTCCAATGTATTACTAATGGCACCCCACCAAGATGAAGAAACAGAGAGATGGAGATCCCAGATTTCTCCTTAATAAAGACTTCGCATAGGCTTTGATGGCGGGTATTCGTATAGGCTTTGATGGCAGCTTGTGTTGGATGTTTGGGCGTTTTGTGTAAAGGAAGTTCTCGATGCTTTGTCAGAGTTAACAACCGTTGATCGCGAGATGACATTTTAGAGAGTGCACCCCACCCCAAAACTCAATAACGGGTCAGGAAAACTTAGTTATATAAATACGCCCTTCAAGAAAGAGAGATGATGCCAGAGAGACAGATAGAGGAAGGAAAAGTCAGTTTGGCAACCAGACAGCGTCGTCTACTCATCAAAGGCTTTACTATCAAAGGAAGCAGACACAAAAGATCGGCACGTAAACAGCCACATTAATTATTAAAGCCCGCTGGGGTGTTTGGACTTGACCGAGTTTGCATGGATGGATGGAAGAGGGGACACCCCCCCAATTAAGAAACGGATCAGAATACATCAAAGACTACCTAACACATTGCATGGGTGGGGCCCGTGGCTGATCGCATGGTAATGAATGCAGCAGTTAAGCTACGACGCGCATTACTCACCCTGCTGTCGAGCGCAGACAGAATACGGCATCCAGCATATAATGATATCAACATTAGTATTCATTATTGGATCCGAGCCCTGTTGAGCAAGCATTTTTGTGAGGAAAACTGCGGAAGACGGGCCCATGCGAGGTCGGGTTAGTCTGCAACTACTCATCCTCCGAGTAGGGGGTCAGAGGTCAGGCGGTTTGACTGAGACGGCCACCCACCACATCCACTCGTTAAGGTGCGAAAAAACACTTTCATCCTGCGATCGCAGACGTGGAAGGTAGACGGCTTTCATAGACCATTCGAGCCTGAGGAGATCAGACTGGTTCAACACTTGCCCTAAAAATCATCCACCACCTCTCAGTACCGACTTCAAAGAATGAGAGATATGAGGATGTGTGTGTGTGTGAGGGAGGGGAGGTTTGTGCGTGCAGAAGGGAGAGGGTTTAATCATATGATGTCAGGGATCTGGCTTGACACTTCAAACACGACCCATAATTCAAAGGGTGTTGGGGACACGTCAGCGCTGTGCCCAGGAGACTCCAAAAGAGCAGCAGATTGCTCCAAACATGCCCCTGTACATCTCTTCTCAGACACATCACACCGACTTGCTTCCACGCAGGTATCATTGCCTAAGACAGACCCATTTCGGCTGTCAGCCTTTGTAGGTGAGAGGAAGAGCGTGGATGTACTCCCGCGGCAGGTCCGCGTCTTAACTGTACTGAACTTAAGATGCGGAGAGATGAGAGGAATAAAGAGTGGGAAAGGAGGATAGAGAGAAGGACGGATCAGGGCTGAAATGCCGTGTGCTCCAGATTCACTGATGATTAAAAGTCTTGGAATCAAAGCAGCTCTGTAACTAAAGCCCAGAGTGAGAGAACAAGAGAGGAAATAAAAGAGAGATAGAAAGACAAAGACAGAGAGGAGGGGCTAAAAGCTTAAGACTGGAGGAAGTATGTTACGTATGTAACTTTCTGCATTGCAAGCCTGTTCTTAATGAGGATTTTTGTCTTATTTTTAGTTGAAGGGTTATTTCACCCATTCATTTATTATTTACTCACCCTAGTGTTGTTATAATGCCTTACATACTTTCTTTTGGAACACAAAAGGAGAATTAAAAAAAGAGCTGTTTTTGCTTATCCTTATAATGGCAGTGAATAGTGACCAATGTCAGGCTTTAAAAAAATACACAAGAGTATCACTGAATGGTCCCATGCACCACGCTGTATATTCCAATAGTCGAGGTGAACTGCTGTGCTAATAGAGTTTCATGAACACATGGTTGTGCACGTAAGACCAAAACCCAAGGTTAGGATTTCTGTTAAATAATACATTTCATTTTAGTTTGTTTTTCATGAAACCCTTGTATAGCCCTAAAGTACTTTCTCAAATTTAAGAAGGGATTGGAACAATGCCAGGGTGAGTAAATAATCACTGAATTTTCATTTCATTTTCAAGACTTCATATAAGAGTAATCTGACATACTGCACTAACAATACAAGTAGTATAAATAAGTTAAACAAAGTATAAATAAAGTATTTAGTTAAAAATAGCATCAGTAAATTTATCTTATATTAAGAATTTTTTTTTTCTAAATCAGTGATTTTCCAAGAAAATACCTAAACTTCCTTAAAGCAAATTTACTTGAGAAACAAAGGTATGTAAGATAATAAGACATACAACTTGAAATTATTCAGTTAATTATTCATAATAACAAATATTATATTAGCGCCAACATACAGTGCCGTTGTGCTACGGGTGTCCCGAGTTCGAATTATGACTCGAGGACCTTTCCCGATCCTGCCCCCCTCTCTCTCCAACTTTGCTTCCTGTCAGCTCTGACCTGTCCTATCATAATAAAAGGCAAAAACGCCAAAAAACAATAATAACTACAAATATTATTATTAATAAAAAAAAAATCAAAAATAAACATTTCATTTTATTACCATCGTTTGTGTGTGTGTGTGTGTGTGTGTGTGTGTGTGTGTAAAGTCTAAATTCATTTTTCATCATCAGATTTCACCATTTTCTCCATGTTTCTTGTAAAAGGAGGCTCTAATATTTAATAAACTGATACTGGTCAGGACTCATCCTCATATAAAATAAAATCAACCGCTTTTAAGCCACTACATCAGCATGTCTCTGCATGGGGTGGGGGAACAGATTTTGGCAGCTGAATTGCTTGCCACTGGATTTAGTTCCTCCCATGTTTCTTATACAAGCAGGTTCTAATATTTATCAAACTGATGCTGGTTAAGATTCATCCGCATACTTTCAAGCCACTACAAAAACATCTCATAGCATGGGGTGGTGGAACAGATTCCAGTAGCTGTACTTATTTATTAATTTATTTTGTTATTATTTATTCATTTATTTGCTGCAGTACAAAAATAAATATGGATTAAAGACAAAATTGACAGAAGTTTTGCTTGCTACAGTATAAGAATCTATAAGCCTGAATTTCAAGGCAACCTTCAGAATTCAAATTTAGACATAATGTACACTGTAAAACAGCAATGGCCTTTGCCCTCTCTTCAGAGTGCTCAATTCAAGTGCTGTCTTTCACAGTATGGCACAATGATGAATGGAATCCACTCAATATACAACACAATTGTGCATCTCAAGTATATTTAAAAGATCATTTTAGGCATTTTGAAAAATACTCTCAGCTTTAGGTCATACTCTGCAGATAAACAAACCAAAAGGGATACTTTTCACACCATATCTACTCTTTATACTGTATAATCTCACTCCACCTCTCTTCCTCTTCGGATGTGGATCGGCTCGTCTCTTGCATCACATCCGTCCAGACTGCAGTGCAGTCCCCCATAGTCACTGCCTCTCAACATCTCCACAGGTTATCCTTGCACCGCAGACTTCTCCTTAAGCGCCTCATATCACATTACTCGTCTTTACCCCGCCACTACTATCATAATGCAGCAGTTGTGCAACTCTAATATACTTCTTAGACCAGAGCAAGCGCATTACCCTGAGCGGTACACCCATAATCCTTGTTAGTTATTATATTTAAAGATCTAATGTGAACTTATCAGCACATTAAAGGATTATTCTGGGTTAAATACAAACTAAGCTACTAGCTGTAAACAATATATTGACAGTTATGCAGTTATAATGGATGTCTGTGGGACAACAAACAACAGCTGCACCATAGACTTCCACTCTACAGTATGTGCATTTCTGTAAATATGATGTTAATGAAGTTTAACTGGTATTTTGGTATACACAACAGAGATCATAATTCGTATGTAAAAGTTAAGTGTACAAATCATGACATGACTTTTATTTTTAGTCAAAAAGGTATATTTTACAATAGTTTTTAATACCATGTTTTAAAAAAAAGAACATAAAGCATGAAGACAGTTAAGGTCATAAAGCTGTAAAGTCATAATACTACAAGATTAAAGTAGTAAAATTTTGAAAATAAAGTAAAAATTAAGATAATAAAGTAGCATTGTGACATTAAAGCCATAAGGAAAAAATATAAAAGGGGCGTTCTTGTAAAATGTTTTAGTGACTTTCTTCATTAAAGGTATAATTATTATTGAAATATTACAACTTTATTCTCAAAATCATAGTTTTTTTTTTTAATTATTATTTAAAACGTTGTAATATTTAGGCTAGGTGCTGTGATTGTTCAATATTTCACAGTTTATAGTTTTATCATTTTAAAGGCCATTTTAAAAACTTTTGCAATTGGTTCTGCAGAGTGACAAATGCACTTTGTCAAGTAAATTCATTAGAGTAAGTAAATTCCATAAAATATAATTAAAATGAGGTCATAAAACTGCACACATAAAATTACATAATTAAAATTAAAAAATCAAATTATATAAGCATTAATAAGTAGTTTTAGATGAATTGCAAGTCACCACCAGCACTGTCAACTGCCCAATAACAGTCATACACTTCAAAACAACAAAATCTTGTGAGAAATATTCAAATAAAACCACTGTGTCTGAATTTAAGCATGCCACTAAGTCAGTCACTGCAGCTAGGAACGTTCTGCATGAGTACGGTCCAGCAGACAGGGTGGTGGTGCGGACAGTCTGGATCTGAGGAAGTCTTCACGTCACTCACTGTGGCGATCACAGCCTTTAATTGGCCTATTATTCCACAGGAGAGGAAAAACTGAAGCGACAGACCGAGATAAATAATTGAAGGGGAAGAAAAGGCGACATTTGGGGCTTCAAAACAAGCAATCTCCTCTGCCGCCCACCCCCTCGCTAGCTCTCTCTCTCTCCATTGCCCCCTCTTGTGAGCCTCTCCCTGGTGTGTTCTTGTTCACCAAGCCCAGCTCTTATCCCATCCCCTCTTCCAACATCACTCCATCGCTCTCTGCTGTGGGTCCACAAAATATATACTGTGTATGTGTGTGCGCACATAAAACTGTGTGATCTCTAAGTGAACATGTACAAAAAAGTGAGTTTGAGCGATATTTTTTAGTACTGTGCCCCAAGGCTTGAGCTGATGTCTTGCTGAGTGCTCTACACAGCTGTATCGGGGCCAGAGATGTGTGTGTGTGTGTGTGTGTGTGTGTGTGTATGTATATGGATGGATGTGAAGATGAGGGTGTGTTTGTAAGCTGGTACAGTTGGCATCCCACCACACACATATATACACACACACACACACACACACACACACAAAACCCCTGGGGTAAAGGAGCAGCGCGTGACAGACCACAAGCAAATATCTCTACACTGGATGTGTGTGTATGTGTGTAAGTGTGTTTTTGTATACCCCCAAGCTCTCATCATAGTGTCGGACCAACATTGAAATTTGCTTTGCTCTTTGGGCACAATTTCTAACCATCCACAATCATAAGCACATTAAACTACTGAAAATTGTACACTTGACATCAATCTGACAGAACAGAGAAGCGAGCCTGAGTAAAGCATATAATGTGAAGAACAGAACAATGACAGAGAAAGAAAAAAGAGCTGTCTAAGACACAGCAGAGAGGGGGAAGGGTGAAGAAGATGCTAATATAAATGGACAGAGTCAGAAAGAGGAAGAGAAACAAAGGCAGATTGGCAGGAGGGGTGAGGTTAAAGGGATAGTTCACCCAAAAATGAAAATTCAGTCATCATTTACTTGTACTGTAGTCTGTATTCACTTTTAATTAATGGAAAGGAGCAGCAGGAACACTCTGCTAAACTTTTCTTTCTGTGTTCCACAGCTTCGAAATGATATGTTGCTGAGTACTGACTGAACTTTCATTTAGGTGAACTTTCCTTTCCCTTTTTCCCTTTTAAGTCCTCCTGCAGACACTAATTTTATGACTTCAAACTTATCTTTGATAATGAAAATGACATACTTAAACATTTTAACACTGAAAATCATTTCTTCATGCCTTATAATGGCTTAAATATATAACTCTATACCCTTATCTCATTTATTATACACGGAACCATAAACATGCAAATTAGTTCCCGCCTCCACTCAATCACACCAGCTCAGAATACCTGCTCCACTTTCACTTGGTTAACAGAAGCAATAATGACAAGTGGCAATGATGGACTCATTTAACCATATATGTTTGAACCAAATACTGATTCTGAAGAAGTCATCTACAAGTCAATGTATCAGAATAGTAATGCGTTTTATGTATCACTCTCTATATCATTAGACACATAAGGATAACTAATACCATTAGCCTCTGGCGTAACTATGTTATTGAACAGCAAATAACGTGTAGCTAAAACACAAACCATGTTCCTGTTCACCATCTCAGAGAGTTACCTTCTGAAAATCAGCAACCTTAGTTAGAAATGCTTTGCTAATGATATGAAAAATCCCTTCCCAGTAGACGAGCTTGGTGAAATGTTTGCGGCAGTAGAAACAGGGTTGGTTTCAAACCACATTTTTAGACACTGTTTTGCTACATTGCAGCTTTAAGGGGAACATGCTGAGCAGTGGTGTTAACCAATTTTGTCTTGAAGCATATTAAAAACACCAGACAAACAGTGTTAAAAATAGATTTCCACCACAGGGGGTATTTAATAAAATAAAATAAAATAAAACAAGATCATTTGAATACATTTTACAAGAAAATACTATTTCAGTTATTCTACTTCAAAATTTCACAGTTAATTCACTGTGTTAGTTTCCAGTTCTTTGTAATTATTTGTGAGATTTAGCAATATCTGAGTCAAAATTGTTTCGATATCAAGCGTAGAAAAGGAAGCCGTCTCAGGGTTTGTGTCAACAACAGTCCATTGACACTCAGCGGGAAATGAGTTTGATTCCTCACCTCAGTCACCTCCTTCACTCTGTATGTGTGTGTGTGTTTGAAACCAATCTGGATGATTAATTTAGCTT
Organism: Tor tambroides; assembly: GCA_021397915.2. Lineage (NCBI taxonomy): Eukaryota > Metazoa > Chordata > Actinopteri > Cypriniformes > Cyprinidae > Tor > Tor tambroides. The sequence continues at coordinate 23,089 of JAFVLL020007412.1, forward strand.
TTGTGGCTCCAAACCCTGGCATTTCAAGTCTCCAGCTGCTTTCAATGGTCTTGAAGTGACTATCACACACACACACACACACACACACACACTGGCATTCGTATGCCACCTCTTCTCTCACCATCCTCCATCTCGCACACACTCCCCATAGAGTCGGTTGGTCCTTCAGACCCACCGAGACTCAATGGCCGCAGTAATGCTCACAGCTCAGCAGGGGTCCGGTCTCCAACGATTTCTGTTTGTGTGCACACCATCACACGTACATTGCTTTTATCATTGATTCCACTGCCCATTCTCCAAATGGACTTGGCAAAAACAACCCAACCAGCAGGCAGTAAACACTGCACACACCATTACAGAGGAGGAAAGGTTAAAGTCTTAGGCTCATTGTTTTTGTTGCTGCTGCATAATAGAAGCACAAAATAAAGGCACAGAGTGGATGCACACGTTTACCCAGTGCTGATGGGTTTTTAAAGGACTACTTCACTCAAAAAAAAAAAAAAAAATGAAATTTTAACATAATTTCAAAACTCATCCTCATGTTGTTCCAAACCTGGATGACTTTCTTTAGTGGAACACTGTTTCAGAACAGGGACAGAAGCTTTCAGCCAGCAGTAAACACCAGGCTGCTTCAGTTAAGAGCTGAATGGTCTGAATGAGTCATTCACGAATCAAACTAATTCAGTTTTTGAGTTCAACACACTGACTCAATGATCCAGTCACAACTAACTAGAAGTGAAGATCATCAGTGAAGGACTTTTTTACATTTCTTAAATTGCGTTGCTCTTCAGTCTGTTTATGACTTTGGAAGAAGAATCTCTGTGGCTCTTTTATGGTGCTTTTGCATTCTTTTTTGAGCCCTGAAAGCTTCAGGTCTCTTTTGTAATTATATGGAACATAAAGAATTATACTGAAATGTAATATATGACACACTTATAATATATTGCCCTATATCAAGTGTGATATTTCCATATATAATACCTGAAGTTAAATGCAGTGCCTTACCAGAATCCGATCTTCTGATTTGCCACTCTTGTTCTCTACTTTGATAGCTCTCACCAACTTGATTGATGTCTTGTCGATAACTCGTCTGATGCTCTCTGCAAAATAGAAAGGCGATGCATTAACGGCAGGAGAAGCACTCTATCTATCTCAGACATATTTTCACTGCACGCAGGGTTAGAAAATGACTGCTTTATAGTCATATAATACCCATATGCTTTATTTTTACACTTTGTCCACTTGTGTAGGTGGTCTTTCTGCATGCATACTGTACATAGCAACACAAATAAAAAGCACTTCAAGATGTGCTTCAAAGCAAAAGCAGAAAATAAATGAGAAAAGTCATACTGTTTATCTGGCTTCGCACGTACTGTATATGACACCTGTGATCTAATTCCTGGAATATGCATTTTACACTTTTACCAAGAGGAAAGACTCAGAGAAGGAATAGAAAGGCAGAGCGAGCAGAAGAAGGAATAACAGAGGAAAGAGAGAGAGGGAGAGAAGGATCAGAGCAAGACAAACAGTTAATGCAGTCGCAATCAACTTTAATCTGTGTAAGACCCAATCACGGGATCCTAGGCTTTCTGACTGACACTAAGAACAGCAAAGGGCCAAACTAGAGCACATGTTTCCATTACAGCGAGTCACGGGGGGATAAATAAATGGGTAAATGGGGTAGGGATATGTAAATGTGCACAAAGAAAGCGCAAAAGAGAAGATGAAAAAGAAAAAACAAATGGAATAAGTGATGGAGTGAGATTTAGATTAGATGAAAGAAGTGGTGACTGAGAGAAAGAGAGATGGAGAGCGAGACCACACATTTGTAATTTTGCTCCCCTTTTTATTAGGGGAATCTAAAGGCTGCTGTTTTCTAGCAGCACAGAACGTCTTCAATTACTGTCCTTCATATTGTGGTAGGTGATCTGTCATGCCCACTATTCCCTCATTACTAAACCTTTGCTAACGATTATTTTTATATGTAATCCTATTTTTCATCTTCAATTAATGTTTCATTTTTGTGAAATGGGCTTATTGTTCCTTTTTTATTTTACTCTGGACTGTTTACTTTAGCTGATTACATGCCGTTCTGAAATGCTAGACTCTGACCGGTCAAGTATTTATCATGTAATAACTTAAATGTATATTTGTCCTACACTACACCAGTTTCATGTTTCTCACATCACTCTATGGTCTCTTCCTTCTCACATAATCCAATAATTGCAGCTCAAATCAATAATCTACATGCATTTATATATTTATTTAGCAGGTATCCATGAAATAAGCTTGGTGTTGAGGTGGGTTTATTTCGATGATGACCAACTGACTGTCCATTTTCCCAATTTATTGTTTTATTTTTGTATTTGTGCTCTTTTGTCATTTTAATTTTTTAACACATCAAGATTTTAGGTTAAAATTTAGATAGAATGAATTCAGTTACTGTCTAAAGCAGCAATATTGACCTGAATCTACACTACAGTATATGAGAAAGTTTAAGCTATATTTTAGGTGTCGTGACTGTTCACCATTTTTGACTTTTCAGCTTTTCCAAAAGGACAATAATATTAATACACCATCCTATCTGAGCTATTAGAATCTGCAGATTACTGCAAAAGTGCTGATAATGATACAGATGGTACAATGGAGGGCCACATGATGACTCACGATTCATCAAAATTCGCCTCTCCAGTGACCAGTGATAGAATGAACAGTATCACCCACACAAACATCATCAAAAACACCGCAAATGACAGAATAATGTAATAAACATGAATTAAATAACTTAAAATAAACACTCCAATGTAATGTACATAGCCTAATTAATACCAGAAATAAGTTTTTTTTTTTAATCAATTCAAACAATTTCACGCAAATAACTATGGGAATGCCACTTTCCTCATAAATTATGATTTGATTATACTTATAAAAGCTCTAAACTTTAAAATATTTTACCCAGAGCCATCGTCAGGGAAAGACAAATGGGAACACTGTCCCAGGCCCAAAGCAATGGGGGCATATTAAGGTCCCCTAGCTTACTGGTCCCAATAATTTGGTCCTGTGCCCTGTAAATTAAAGTGACAACCCTGATATTACCAAAAAAGTATATGTATTGCCTTGTTAAATACTCAATATCACTGTAAATTCTAAGACAATAAAAAACAAAAACTTTACAGTAAGATAATGTGTTGTCTCACAATATATATCTATATATGTGGCCCTGGACCACAAAACGAGTCGTAAGTAGCACAGGTATATTTTTAGCAATAGCCAACAATACATAAATTACTGATTTTTCTCTTATGCCAAAAATCATTAGGATATTAAGTAAAGATCATGTTCCATGAAGATATTTTGTACTGTAAATATATCAAAATTAAATTTTTGATTAGTAATATACATTGCTAAGAACTTCATTTGGACAACTTTATTGTAAAGGCGATTTTCTCAATATTTTGATTTTGATTTTTTTTTTTTTTTTTTTTGCACCCTCAGATTCCAGATATTCAAATAGTTGTATCTCGGCCAAATATTGTCCTGTCCTAACAAACCATACATCAATGGAAAGCTTATTTATTCAGCTTTCAGATTTTGTATAAATTTTAAAAAGTGACCTTTATGACTGGTTTTGTGGTCCAGGGTCACGTGTGTGTGTGTGTGTGTGTGTGTGTGTGTGTGTGTGTGTGTGTGTGTGTGTGTGTGTACTTGTTTTTTCTATCCTGGTGGGGATTTAGACCTGAATACACACAGCCTCATGGGGACTTGTGTCACGGTGGGGACCTAAATTGAGGTCCCCATGGGTAAACAAGCTTATAAATCACACAGAATGAAGTTTTTTGAAAATGTAAAAATGCAGAAAATTTTCCTGTAAGGGGTAGGTTTAGGTGTAGGGTTGGTGTAGGACGATAGAAAATACGGTCTGTACAGCAGAACAACATTATGCTTATGAGAGTCCCCACAAGGATAGCAGAACAAGTGTGTGTGTGTGTGTGTGTGTGTGTGTGTGTGTGTGTGTGTGTGTGTGTGTGTGGGAGAGAGATAGCATATGTGGTATATGGTTAAGTTAACCAGTTAACAAGTTATCATTTCTAGCATTGCTTCCCCCCCCCCTAAATGGAAATTGAAATAGAGAGCGCAAGCGCCTGGGAGCAGGACAGTAAATACTGGGTTAGTAATAGGGATTAATTACCAAAGGAAGATAATAATGTGTGAAGGTAATTAACAGTGAGAGCGCTCCAAATGTCAAACTGCTAGTGTGTGTTCAGTGTGTCATTGCATGTGTCAGTAAGTGTGAGGACGCATCACCGTGCGCAAAGATGACGGCCTCTATGATGAGTGTGTGTGTGTGTTCCATCAGCCCTGAAGACACACATGATGAATGTGACTGAAGTGTATCAGCCTCTCCGTGAACTTGCGTCAGCAGGGATACGCAAATGTGTAAAGAACTCAAAGTAACTCATATTTGAGACACATCAAAGAGAGAACAGCATCATGCGCGCGCGCGTGCACACACACACACACAACTACCTACACACCGCAGGCGAACGCAACAGACACACACACATACAGGAAACCAACTGATCGATTTGCACAAATTTAGTCTTTTGAAGATGGACACGGAGTGACCGTCATTAAAGCGACCATAAGCACACATGCTCACCCACGAAATGAATGATTCTATCGTTAATCACATGCAGTCTGTATGAGAAATCATTACATCTCCACAAATCTGCCACCTTATCAAACATTCAGCGCTGTGAGGATTTCAAACCACTAAAACACAAAGCACCGGCCGAGAGCGGGAACGCGCTTAACAAATCCCACGGTGCGCGTGTCGAATGTCGGATAGGAAGAAGAAAAAGAGCGATTGGATTTAATCACCTGTCATTTCCCGACTCACGGTGAGAAAAGCAGTCGCGACGGTGTCTTTGGATGCCATGACGTCCAGCACCCTCTCCTCTTCCTTTCCTTATCAAGCAGGAGCAGCTATAATGCTTGCTCTCCCTCAGCCAATGCCTATAAACATATCATACTGAAGAGAGCCAGTGAGGGGAGGAGGAGGAGGGCATGAGAGAGGAGTTCACACACAAGTGTGCATATATCTATGTAAAGCGATGAATTAATAATGCAAACGCAAGGTTTGTGCCTGGATGGGAACATGACTCAAATCATTTCATCTTTTTGACTCATTTTAATAATATATGGACGTGCATCAGATAGATAGATAGCTAGATAGATAGATAGATAGAACCTTGTGAAAACGAGGCGCGTTTAATTGTATTGAATGAGCACTTGCAGTGTACTTTACATCTTAAAGTATATTTTAAAACTGTAGTTTTTTTTTGATAATATAATAATAACAAAACAAAATGCCACTTAATTGTACTTAAAGAAAGTACACTTTCGGGACTGTTTCTTGACACACTTTCGTACTTTTTTACAAAGTGCACTTTGTAATCATGTCAAATTAAAAGTTTTGCTTTACAATACAATTTAAACCACCATGTTTTAATAATATTTTGTCATGCTTTAAAAAAGTAAGCTTATTTTGAAGGGTTGACTAACATGCTAAAGCACATTAAGTACTTGATTATAATTTTAAGTTTACCTATTAAATTTAAAGGTAATACATTTGAAATGTGCTAAATTGCAACTTCTTCAATACAAATGTTTAAAATTATTTCCATAAGTATTTATTTAAAAGTATACTACAGTATATAGCTAGCTAGCTCAATGCGTCACCATGATTTTGTCAAGACATGTTCCTGTATCAACATTTTTTGTTGATCGTGGATCAACATTATTGTCTAAAAACATAGACCTAACCCTATCCCTACCCTTACCCATAATTTATCCCTAAAATCAGAGGGAAATTATAGTTGAATAACAAGGGTGTAGAAGCACCTAACTCTGGTTGTAAGGCTAAAATTGACATTTCCTATAAACTTATCCCTCAGTTCTCATTGGTTGATTGGAATGTTGTTCCAGGATCAACAAGGTGAACTTGGCACTTGGTGAAATCACGTTCACTGGATAGGTCCATAATAGCAGGTAAAAAAAAACCAGGCAGGAGATGTTCTGTGGATTTTCTTGCACATCTGTTAGTTTTGAGGGTAATAAATATGCTAGTGTTCTCTTAAATGTTGACAAAATTCACTTTTAGCAAAATAGCACTTTTAGCTTGGGAAAACAGACCATAAATACTGATGACTCACCTTGCGCTGTTCAAATTTTTGTCCAATCAAATGCTCTTTAGAAAAAGTCCCTCCCCCAAGACCACTTGCAACTGACTAGCCTATAGGGCTATTAATTTAAAAAACAGTGACAAGCCATCTAATATGTCCCAGCCAAACCTCTCTATTCAACAGGAAATACATCAGTGCGAGAGAGAAAACTGTGTATTTTACAACAACTTACTCCAACAGCATCAAGAGAGTCATGCACCTTGTTAGCAGTAAGAGTGACAGACCTCAGCATCTGCCTGCTGGGTAATTGCTAGGAGGTGTTTGTGCCTAGTGTTTCGAGTCTATACGGTGACTCAGTGTTTAAAACGGGTATTTATAGAGACTAGTGTCAGTGTCCTTGGCAGTGAGAGAAATGGTTTCTTTCATAATAGAGTATTTTAAAATCCCCGTCACTCATAAAAGGATAATACAGGCAGAAAATGATGTCTGTGATTGGACAGAACTGTAAATGGGCTCCCTGAGGACCATGGCACACTTTCTCTCTCTATGATGTTCGCTATTAGTGCCTATCCTTCCCTCTACACACATTTCCTGCGCTTCTCTGTTTCTCTGGCATTGCTTGCACTGTTGAAACCGTGTCTGCCCTACACTTACCCCTAGGCTGATTTCGTGTTTGGAAGGGTGGGCAGCAGGGGGAAGGGCAGGAGGCGACTGGCTTTGGTGTTGTCCCTTGTACCAACCCTCTGGGCCTCGGTATATATCTACTCAATGAGATGATGTGCGTGTGTGTGAGTATGTGCATTTGTGTGGTTTAAGGGAGAAAAAGAGACCATGTAGGTCCAACTATTGGAATAGTAGAAGAGTGCAGCCTGAAAGGAGCATGACAGGAGAGACAGACTAATGCAAAAAAATAAAATATAGACAGAGAGTGGGAACAGGAACAGACATAGTATGTGGATGTGGTGGAAGGATTAGATAGGACGACAGATTTCCATTCAGATCAGCAGATGTGAAATAGGTAAGCGCTTGCAACGTATTAACATAAGGAGATGTGCAAAAATTTCATAAATATTCAGATATTAAAAATAGAGATTATGCATATTGCTATAGTTTATGAAACAGTATATAAAGTCAAACATTCAATAAACATGCAATGATTCTTACAATACAAAACATGGATTTTCTTTGGTTATTCTTGGCTAAACTTGAGCTGTTCATAATTACAGATGCTGATATAAAAAGCCTGAATTCAAAACTTATCTAGTGCTGCCACCAAGTGTCTACATGCAAAAACCACATCCTTCCTCCAAATCCTAATGAACGATTGCGTATTAGTTTGAGAATATGATGCATTTCATGACAGCTGCATGTGTAAACACTACGACTTACAAACTACCAAACATAAATGGAGAAGAAAGGGATGGTTTGGTCTCATTTTTCACTGGATCGCAAAGTCTCACGTAGGAACCATTCCCAGCCAGTCCGAACCCAGGATAAACAGGCTCTTTAAAAACAGTTTGGTGTTTATAAATGAGACTCATATTGTCAGACACATTGTAAAATGCCAAGATTCCAGCCCTGTAGTCCAAATACACTCCTATTTTGGAGCCATATGATTGAGACTTCGAAAATGTTGTCTTATTGTCATGCCAAAATTCTAAATGGACATGTTTACAGCGTAGTCCCCATGACTGGGCATTTCTCCCAAAGAGTGTACGCTGCTTGCCTTTTCTACGGTTCCCTTGGTAGGAAACAGCAATGCAGACCCAAGTGCCCCCGCCAATCTCCACTTCCCAATATTTAGGAGACCCTCTCAGACCTTCGTTGCACAGGATCTGTGCCCTGCAGTTAAATCTCTGAGTGTGTTCAGGATAGTCCTGAAGTAGGTGCGAGGCCTTCACCTCCTTGTTCTCATTCCTCAAGATGAGACTTTCATGTGCTGAGTTGGTATTAAAAGTGAGTTTTGATGCATCTGAGGTAGATAGATGGACATATAAAAAAAATGTCATATTAGTACATCAAACATAAAGGAGTATGTTGCATTACTTCACAATCAGAAAATAAAATGCTGCTGCATGTTCAGTTCTTGGAAACTTACACTGTAGAAACTTCTCTCGTGTTTGTGGTGGTGGTGATCTTACGATTCTAGTGTTTCTCACTGCAAAGAAAAACAGTTAAGGTGATTTCCAGACATAGGGTTCTTAAAGGATTAGTTCAATTCCATAATAAAAATTTCCTGACAATTTATTCACCCTCTTGTAAAGTAATTAAGGTTTTTGAAGAAAACGTTCCAGGATTTTTCTCCATTTAGTGGCGGCCAACAGGTTGAAGGTCCAAATTTCAGTTTTAATGCAGCTTCAAAGGGTTCTATAACGATCCCAGCCGAGGAATAAGGGTCTTATATAGTGAAACAATTGGTTATTTTCTAATAGACATAAAATTATATACTTTTTAACCACAAATGCTCATCTTGCACTAGCTTGACTTCACGAATTACATAATCATGTTGGAAAGGTCACGCATGATGTAGGCAGAAGTACCAACCCAGTGTTTACAAAGCAAACGTGCAAAGAAAGTCAAATTCCTTTTACAAAAAAAGGTAAAACATCGATGTCGGAAGATTTTGAAGTAGGAGGAGAAATTGATATGGAGTTTTTCATAATCGCGTTTCATAATTTTTCATAAAATTTCATAATTTCGTAATCAAAAATTATAGAGCCCTTTGAAGACCATTGGCTGCCATTGAAGTCCACTGTATGGAGAAAAATCCTGGAATGTTTTCCTCAAAAAAAAGTAATTTCTTTGCAACTGAAGAAAGAAAGACATGAACATCTTTGGTGACGTGGGGGTGAATAAATTATCAGGAAATTTTTATTCTGGAAGTGAACTAATCCTTTAATTGAAAGGCTGATTACTAGTGAGGCTGTGTCCTTCTGAGGCTTCCAGGCTAGAGTGCTTCTCAGCATTAAACACTAGAATGCAGCCTTTCAACTGAGAAGTACCCATAATATAATCATGAAATATATTTAAATTAAAACTTCTGCTAACCTTTTCTGGAAATCATGGATAAACTCAACTTGCTGGTTGTGTTTAGCTTTTCTATTAGTTCATTAACCGCCATGGAATCACGCTCAAAAGAATTGTACGGATGCACAAGAAAGACGAATGTTTTTTTATACTCAGTCAGCGAGGGCAGAGACACAGTGCTCTGTAGAGAGAGAGAGAAAACACACCTTGAATGTGACTTGAAGACAATTCAACAGACATCCATTTCTGTTTCACAGCCATTTTCGATCACTGTACCTCTAGAAACTGAACATCGGTGTTTGTATGAGAGAGCAGCTGCAGGCGTTGTAGATCAGCATCTAAGGTCTTCATTTTACTGATCTCCTGCTCTACAGTCTTTATGAATCCCTCCGCTTCCTTCACTGCAGACTTTGTCTGTCCTTGGATCAGCTCTGTCACTTTGCTTTGATTGTCCTTCATAGACTGGATCAGCTCAGTGAAGTTCTTCTCATTCTTCTCCCGTGCCGTAATTGCTGAAGCCTAATAATGAAGAGGGAGCAGAGTGGACGTCTTTAGCTATGCAAGCAATACAATAGCATTAAAAATGAAGACAGTTACAGTTTCAAAGCAAAGATAAAAGTCCTCTAACCTTGAAAAGCTCCACAGCTTGTCTCAGCTCTTGCATATCTTTCTCCTTAGCTTCAATTATGTCAATGGTCCGCTTCTGCAACTCCCCCAACTTAATCTTTAAAAGATTAGTTCAGTTCAGTTGCAGTTAAACTCAGTAGTACAAATTCTAGTATTTTTAAGCCTTTTAACACTTTTATTGGCACTGATAGTACAGAAAAGAATGACATGGGCAAGACTCAGATTCATTACACCCACATAAGCAATGTGTCGAGCATGTGTGCTAACCACTGGTTAACCACAGGCTGGTATCTGGCCATTTTTGGATGATCAGCCTCAGTCACTAAACATGTCTGACTGTCAAAAATCCAAAATCTAAAAGAAATCTTCAAGAAAATATTGAGTAAAAATGTATATGTTTATCTCAATTGCTAAAATTCAATTGCATTAGCCTGTATTACATATTTGGAAATTTCAAACAAATAATTAAAAAAAAAGAAAGTACAGCAGCACAACTCTTTCTGCCATTGATAATAATAAAAATAAATATTTCTTGAGCACCAAACCAACATTTCTGAATAATCATATGACACTGAAGACTGGAGTAATGGCTGCTGAAAATTCAGCTTTGGAATCACATCTATAAATTACATTTTAAAATATAAGAAAGAAATTAAATTGTGTTAAAATTACATTTCTTTAATTGTAATAATATTTTATAATATTACTGTTCTTACTGTTTTAAATTTCTACCTTTGTGAATTCATTCAAATATTTTGGGTGTGGTTTAATCCTTGGAAAGGGGAAAGCTAAGAGAAATATCTAGCTTTAATTTATTTGTTTGGAAAGGGGTTAGATGTTTTTTAGGGCTACTGACTCTGAAACACCATCACAAAAAAAATACTGCGTTATAGCGCCCATTGGTCACCTCACTCTCCAGATAAGGTAACGGTCAATACAAAACCAACATCAGCCTACTAAACGCCTGGATCAGACTTCTAAGAATGAAATTTTGCATTTCAAATCACATTTCTGACCTGTTTATTGGCCACTTCCTCTTCCACTGTGATGACATCATGACCTCTGTGTTTATCAGTAATGCACAGGTGACAGATGCACAGCTGGTCTGTGCGGCAGTACACAAACAGCATTTTGCCATGATCAGGGCAGATGTTCTCCTGCAACACTGCATTCGGCTCCACAAGCCTGTGCCGCTTTCCCACATGCAAAGAGTTATGCATGAAAAGATGATGCTCACAGTATGATTCCTCACACTCAATACAACTCTGTTCGGCTTTGCGTTTCTTTCCAACGCATGCATGACACTCGACATCTGTGGATCCAATTGAATGAAGAGCTGGAGCTGTTTCCTCCATGATTGTGGATGTACTGGCACTGGCAGTATACTTGACTGAGTTTCATTTCCTTGTAAGTATGATTATGGCACTGGCAATGCGGAATTCAAATTTTAAGGATAAGGGTGTGGTTTCAACCCGGGAGCCAGAGCAATGACTCATAGGTCTGCTATTGACAAAACCACTGAAAGAAGCCAAACGCTATCCTTTTACAATGAATAAATCTAATCTAACACTGAAATTAACACACACACACACCAAAAACTATCAAATATACCAACAACCCTCATTTTACCCTATGCTCAGGGAATGAAGTCAACAAGACAATATTTCAGTTTTCTAATCAGTATTGTTTTTGGAATATGTAACATATTTGCTTATAAATTAATTTAGTTTGTTATTTGCTTTAGCTGAACTGCCCTTAGGCCAAACTACATTGAATGACAGGACTTCAAACAAGGCTGTTGGTGAAACCCAAGGACAAATATATTCCTCTCATCGAGTGCAAAATCAAATGCTAATATAGATTTACTGCACACTAGTAATAATGCATACTGAATTTTAAACTGTATTGAAATAGGATGCAAATATACATTATTCTCACATGACCTTGCTTCCTTGCAGTTTGCTGTGGTTATCGATTACATCCGGCCGAGTAGGACATGCCAGATATTTTGTTAAGCTGGGTTTGTTTCTAGCTACTACTTTTCTAATCATTTCGTGGGGAAGAATATAATACAAATGTTGCCTCTCAAGTTGTGGAGCAAAGTTGTCATCTCGTAGCCTTAAAAAAAGTGTCGGTGTGGTTCTGTCACGTTGGGATCTATGGCGGGAATTCGTAAAAGCCGTCAAATCAGGCAAAATTCGTTGCCATGGCGACCATTTTACTTTCCACCAT
>JAFVLL020007413.1:0-41436 GCA_021397915.2 Tor tambroides
TTTTAATTAAAGTATATTACAAACTTTTCATTTAGACCCTAAAGAATCATATTAACTTGTACAAAAATGGCATTATATGACCCCTTTAAAAACATCTTGATGGATTTACTACAAATGCGCAGCTATTGACTACACAAGACGGTAACTGATGGTCATGGACTGGAGTCGTATGGATTACTTGTGAGGTTTTTATCAGCAGTTTAGACTTTCATTCTGATGGCACCCATTCACTGCAGAGGATCAATTGGTGAGAAAGTAATGTAATACTACATTTCTCCAAATCTGTTCTGATGAAAACAAACTCTACATTTTGGAGGGCCTGAAGGTGAGTAAATTTTCAGCAAATGTTCTTTTTTGGATGAACTATTCCTTTAAGATAACTGTGCCATTTTCAGCTTTCAGCTAAAATGCAAATCAGGCAGAAAAATGTGAATAGAAACAGTTACTTTAACGTTCAATAAAAGAAGAGTGTGAGAGTGTGAGATGCTCCAGGTGTAATTGGCTCTAATGATGGGTGATACATTGACAGAAAAGAGGTGAATATTCAGCGCTACATCAAGCAAAACATGAAGCAGAGGAGCTTCTGTTACTCAAGAAGATGCCACATTATTACCTGAAGCAAAAGAAAATAAGCCTTTTATTTGTATATTCTTTTTGTAGGGGACACATTTGCTAATATTAGAAAAAAGCCAGTTTGGGCCAGATTTATTTTGAGATCATTGTTGGTATTCTGGTTTCTCCACACCTCAGTGTCTCAGTTTGGAGTTTGTTTAAAGTCAGTTGCATTGAACACCACATGTATACATGTGCTGTTTTAACATCTATTTACATCTGTGCAATATTTTCAAACATCTATTTTAAATTATATTTTCCTTTGTTTCCAGACGTTTTGGTTGCATTTCCACAGCTGCCCATGAATTTTAAGTTCAGTACATTTATTACATCATGTATCCAATTTATTCCAAATATTACCCTCAGAAACAATTTTTCATTGTAATAGGATTTCTTAAAGCATTTTTAAAGATGTTCATTCATCTATAGAAAGTCATTAGGTTTAAACAGGCCAGTTAAGCCATACACAAACTAATGTGCTTAATTTCAGCAGCAACTCTTTCGTCTTCTCCACACTAATCTGCTGTGAGGCGACAAGAAACAAATGAGCGTGTGTTTTGTATCATCTGATAACAGCAGGGAGAGGCTGAGGACAGGAATACAAAGGCTCTGTTGATCAGTCCTAAACACAACATGACAACAGTCAAAGCCATCACCATGAGTGACACTAATCTAGCTGGAGTTCGGTGGTTCAAACAAATCTAATGGGTTTGGTCAATATTACTACCTATAGAGCACAATCGTGATTGTGACCTTGATTATGGAAGTATTTTATCCATTAATCAATAAGCATTTATAATAATTCTTAAAGTCTTGAATCAAACCAACAAGCTCTGAGATAAAGCAGTGCAAAGAGAAAAAAAAATCTTGATTTAAAAGCACAGAAGTATGTGAAAATTGTGACTGTGTATGTGACATCTCTTAAAATAAAAAAAGTGGAACAATACTGAAACATGAACTTATATGTATTGATAAAGTAATTGCTATAAAAAGTCTAATGTCTTTATCCATTTTTATCCAAAAGGAAATTTTGAAACATTTTTATGATCTTCCACTAGATGGCAATCTATGCCTAACATTACAAAAACACAGCAAAAAGTGCATCGATTAATCTGAACTGGTATGTCATGAAAAGCTCATGCTTACAATTATTAATGCAAAACTGATACTGGAGCACTTAGATCCATTATAAAACATTTTTCTTTTGTTGCCTCTTATTCCCATGAGTCGCTAACCAAAAGGTAGTCAAATATAAAAACAAATAAAAAGTATTTACTAAGACCTCAACCATATAATATTAACAGTAAGAACTAACAATTATATTTCTAAACTTTATACAACTTTATATCTAATTTATATAATTTAACTGAAGTTTATGAAACACGTACATTGGCAAATCCTCTATCGTAACTGTCAGGTATGATTAGTCTTAAGCAGAGCACAAAGGTGCAGTTACATGACAGTGCGGCACTGACGTGATATAACTGCTTTTGTAACAGGACATAAATTCACTGGTTGCCCAGATGAGTCTGTAATGCAACCCTGATCACATGACACCCGGCTGGTCCTTGCGGTGAGGAATGTCACAGCTATAAGGCCAGTACTGTTATTCACATTAACACTACTGACACATGCCTCTCTCAAAAGCCCATGGTGTGTGTTTGAAGCAGGCAAGTAATGTATATTGGCTCTTAATAGATTGAAATCCAAACATATTTCTCTTTATAGCAAGAATGCATCACGTATGCTCCATTCATAAAGCAAAGCATGACAAAAGCTGACCATCCATCCAGCTATGTGGACTGTAAACACTTCTGAGTTTGTTTAACAGTGTCTAAAAGAGGTCTACAGCCGGGCAACAGCAAACAGTGACGCTGAAAAATATTTCTGAATAAATATAAAGCAATCAAATGTCCAAAAAGAATACTAGTCTGTTGGTTTAACAGGACTGTTAGCTCTGTAAACATGATTTCTGTCTGTAAATACTTCTCTCACTGCAGTGAAGGGCCTGTTTTAATATGAAGACGCATGATTACTAAATAAGATTTGTGTGTCCTCAGTCTCATGACTGAGAGGATGTTGACCTTTGGCTAACACTTTGTCTTTCCCTTGGTGAGGTCAAGATCTCTACTTACACAATGCTTAAGCTGGATAAGGCTCTGAACATCACAAACAAACCTGTTATCTTCAGGAGACCCTATCCCTCCTTCAGAACATGGAAGTGATAAAAGCCTGATGAGACTAAGTGAAAGAACATATTTCATATTACTAATCAAAGTGAAATGCAAACACGTACCGTCTTCTACACCAAATGAGGTCAAAAGGTGTTTCGCAAGTCAAATATATCAAAAACAAACACTCAATATTATACAATTTGTAATATTTGAATGGCGACTGTAATAAACAGATAAAACACTCTTTAACTTCTGTCCCGGCCTTGAAAAGAACATAATCATTGACAGGAAAAGAGCAAAGTCTTCATGTCATATACATCACATAACATGTTGCTTTATGTTAACAGATATATCCCTGTAGCTCCTTGCGCTCGCAACGGCAAGGTCATGGTTTTGATTCTCAGGGAACACACATACTGATTAAAAGCATAGTTTATAGTAAACGAATACTTCTATCCTGTAAAGATGTTTTAAATTGATAAAAAAAAAGAGACAGTTTAGACCTTTATAATGCTACAAAAGATTCTGATTTTAAATAAAAAATGCCATCCTCTTTTCTATTCAAAGCAGCCTTCCAGAGCATAAGCGATATTAGTGTATATAAAGACTTATATAAAGACTTGAAATCTTTACAAGCTACTTGCATGAAATGTTGTGTTGTGAAAATTAACCACTTCCAGTGAACACAAAATACTAAAAAGCTAGTGCTGGGGGATAAACCGGTTTGAATTACACACACAGTATGATTTTTTTTAGAAACGGTATACTGGTACAAGTGGCTAAGCAACGTAGACAGCATCGTAAATTGAGAGGCGATCTCTGTTAACTGCATACACTTCTGAATAATGGTTAGAAAACTATTAATAACACACAACCAATTCTTTAACTGGCCAAATAAACCAACTGTAAACGGCCGTTAACAGAAGTTAAAGATGCAAGAGACGCAAAGAGGAGAAAAATACTGTACCATACACAGCAAGATCACAGTTCACGATTTGCAAAATATTGGAAGAAAATCCTAAATACTGATGTGAGGGTGAGGGGTTTATATGACTGTATCTCTGAGGAGAACTGACTGTCTTCAAGTTTATGGTATTTTCTTTTCATCTTACCTCCATATAATGCATATTAATGTAGCATTTAAAAGCGCAGCTCTGCTTTGACTGCTGTTCCATAAGCGCCACCTGCTGTCAGTCTCATTCAGCCCGTCTGCTGTTTTTGTTTTGTTCAGATATGTTTTATGTAGCATTATTTCACAAAGCTAAGGTCAGAACATTCTGTCTTTGCTTTAAAGGGATAGTTCACCCAAAAATGAAAGTTACCCCATACTTTATTTACCTTCAAAGCATCCTAGGTGTATCTGACTTTCCTCTTTCGGGTGAATCCAAACAGAGTTACATTTAAAAACATCTTGGCTCTTCCAAGCTTTATAATGGCATGAATGGGTGTTATTTTTCCAATAGTCCAAAAGAAGTCCATTAAAGCACATCCATCCACGATAAAAAGTGCCTCACACGGCTCCGGGGTGTGAATAAAGGCATCCTGTAGCGAAACAATGCTCTTTGTAAGAAAAATTCATGCCTTTTATATATAACTCAAGTTTTTAAATATAACTCCAACAGAATTTGTCTGAAAGAAGAAAGTCATATATACCTATGCCTTAAGAGTGAGTAAATTATGGGGTAATTTTCATTTTTGGGTGAACTATCCCTTAAAATTTTGAAATGATTCCAACCTAATTTACTTCAAATCTGATCATGTCTGTTTAGATCATGATTGGGGATGCACGATATTATCGGACCAATATCGGAATCAGTCGATAATGGCTTTAAATGTAAATATCGGCCGATAAGAAAAATTATGCCAATATGTCTTGCCAATGAGAGGAATACATTAACTCACATGTGCTCAGGGTGTGCTAGCGATTAGTTCACGTCAGCAGTGTGGCTCATTCTTGAAGCAAAGTTTTGCCTGAATGATGATTAGATTCACTGTTTTGGATCGCTGCATTTAATCTGAGAATGTATGTACAGAATGATACATTCGGTGTATAACAGAGGAAACAGTAATAGCCATAGACTGTAAAAAAAGATGGACGATGCGTCTCGTGATAATTATAGCATTTTTCAAATCTTCAATACACACTGTCATCACAAAAGAACTTCATTGTTGATTATTTAAGTATAACATAAGTTCTTGTCAAAAACTAACCAAAATTAAAAATTATTTGCTTATAATGTCTACACAGGAGAGACTTGGTGTTGTTTCCAAACAAAAGGAAATATCGGCATCAGCTATCGGCCAAAATGAGTTGAAAAATATCGGTATATCGGATATCGTCAAAAATCCAATATCGTGCATCCCTAATCATGATTAAAATGCAGTGGTTTCATGCAATCTGATTCATATAAAGGCAAAGTCAGGAAAAAACAATGATAAACCATGAAACGGTCAGAATTTTTCCTAAAAAAAGCTGCTTTCAAATTGCTATATAAATAAATATTACTTCATAAAAAACACATTAATCCACTCCAAAGTAATGCTGCAAACACCAACATACAATCACAGTGAATCTGCATTAGCGAGATTATTCTCATAATCCATCTGCAGTCATGCCGAAATAATCATATTCACTCACACACACAAAGACCTAAAGTTGCTAAGCCAAAGCATGGGAGCACATGCTGATCACACCTCAATAATTTTGTTGTTTACAACCAAACCAATGCTTATTTTCAATACAATTATGCATAAAAAGCCTTAATGATGCAATAATAACATCACATTAGCACATGCCTGCTGGTTTGCTCCCCTGTTGTAATTGTAAATCTACAAGTCTGTGTGTTTGGTTTCATAAACCTCTCCCTGCGGGGACAATTATCATTAGTAGGGTCTCTACTTTCTCCATTACACACCAAAACAAAAAAACAAAAAAAAAACCATGGCAGACACACAAATGGCATTTGGCATGGGATCAGAAAGGTTCTAAAAACACCATAAAAGTGGCCCATACAAATTGTGCACTATTTACATTACTTTTAAAAAGTTTGGGGTTGACAGATATTAATTCAACGACAGTATAAGTGATAGTAAATACATTTATAATATTACAAAAGATTTCCATTTCAAGTAAATGCTGTTTTTTTTTTTACTTTCATAAAAGGGCCCTGAAGAAAATATACCACAGTTTCCACACAATGAAGTAGATCATCTGATTTCAACATTGATAATAATAATAAATGTTTCTTGATCAGCAAATCAAGTTCGTGTGATAAAGACTGGAGTAATGGCTGCTGAAAATTCAGCTTTCCTATCACAGGAATAAATTACATTTTAAAATATTCAAATAGAAAACAGTTATTTTAAATTGCAATAATATTTCAAAATATTACTGTTTTTTTTACTTTATTTTTTGATACGTACAGCCTTGGTGAGCATGGGAGATTTCTTATATGATGATCATGGTTTTAATTTCTGAATTATTTTTATTATTTATTTATTTTATTTTATTTGTTTACTTTTTGGTTAGCTCAGGTCATATAAAGTGTCATGTGGTGCAACTCCCCAAAACATGATAGTTTGTAAAATATTTTACCTCCAGTCATTGAAAAATAAATTATAAAAGTTTGTCTGGAAAAAAAAAGATTGAGGAAAAAAAAAAAAAAAAAAAGCTAACCTAAACTTAACAACAACAACAACAACAACAACAATAATAATAATAATAACCTTAATAATGACTAACCTAATAACCTAAATTTCAGGCTGTTCCTCTCAAAGCGATCATATAAATGGTGATTAAACAGCAGAAGTGTTATTTTTGAGTGAACTATGCCTTTAAGTGTTTTCTATATAAACAAATGCAGTGCAGCAGGTCTGTAAGGCACATCCTCCAGATTCCAATCCCAGTATAAAAACAGACACAAACAAAGAAAGCAGGTCCACCCATATAAAGATATCTGAGACTGAGGAGGGGCCAGATGGTGTGTGTAAGAGAGTGAAACTGGGCTGGGACATGAAGCTGAAGGTGGAGTGGGTATGTGGAAATATAACCACACGAAATAAAGGTGTTGAGAGGTGAACTCAAAGGGTGTGGCACAGTTAGAGAAGAAAAAAAAGGATGTACTGTATGAATGCGTGATGAATATTTGAGTGTGTGTTTATGAGTCCAACATTCTCATGAATCATTGATGATTTTTAAGGGCGAGATGAGCGTTGAGCTAGATGAATCTTGAACATACACAGTATTTTCGCAATGAACTGGTCATCGATTAAGCAAAATCATGAATACTACATTGGTTTTAATGTACTTTTTATTTACCCATTAAGTTTCCTAACAAAGGCTGCCACAAACAATTCTGCTTTGTCTTGTGACCAAGAGAGTGTTAATTGAAACAATTCAATTGCATCATTTATAAAAAGCCCCCATGTGAAATACAGTAGTCAACATTTGAAGTGGATCAAAAAAAGTTCACCAAAGTTGTCCCAAGACAAGAACGCATTTTGGTTTTAGGTTTTAGGACAACTTTGATGAAAGGTTTTGATCCACTTCAAATGTTGAGTACTGTATTTTACTTACTGAATCAAACAAATTGTTTTAATGAAGTTCTAAAAATAGATACTGAAAATGTAAATGGATAATTGCAATGGAAATCCAGGAGATGCTGACACTCTTTGCCCCTTCCCCCCTTGTAAATGATAATGAGGAGCGTTGTGGAGATGTTTACCGAGTCGTGGTCAGGACAAAGTCCACAACCTCACCCAGACAAGACAGGTTAAACATGACATGACCCTGAGGAGGGCAGGGTTGTGTCAGTAAAACCCTGGTCAAATAATAACAGGACCCACACACTACCAAAACCTTTAAGCCTTGGGATTGTTATTAAATTTTTAATGTAAAAAAACAAAACAAAAAAAACCTGCATTTATTTGATCAACAATGAAGTAAAACAGTAATGTTGTGAAATATGATTACTATGCAAAACGTTTTATTTAAATTTATTTTAAAATGTAATTTTTTCCTGTGATGATAAAGCTGAAATTTCAGCAGTCATTACTCCAGTCCTTAAGAAATCATTCTAATATGCTGCTTCGATGCTCAAGAAACATTTCAGTGCTACTTAATATTTTATTTGGAAACCATGATACATTTTCCCAAAACTCTTTAATTGACAGAAAGCTTAAAATTATTTTATTTAATACAGAAGTCTCATGCTTTTTTAACATCTTGTGTTAGTTGTACCGGTTGCAGTGTTGTTATGAAGCCAGTGAAACCGGAGATTTTGGCTTGTGATGTCAGAGTTGGCGCTTTTTTCAGACTTCTGATTGGCCAACATGGCTTTACGGTTAGGGTTATATCACCACCTGTTGGTATGGCATGCTCTTGACCGCACTTCATAGCGTGTTTTTGCATTTTCATGTGGACTATATTGTTTTGTTTATAAAATACCCGTGTTCGTGTGGACTAGGCCTTAGTATAAACCAAAATAAACAGAGCAGGAATAAAAATAAACCACATCACTATTTATATAATAAATTTGATAAACTAAAAAAGGTCACACAAAGATCAAACTATATTTAAGTACAATAGCATATAACCCCCTCCCATTGACGAACAAACCAGCATTCATCATTCGGGAGCCATGCGTAGCATCATTCATACACCAATGCACAACACAGTTTCCGTGGCAACCGGACACATACTATGGCGGTGCTCCAGATCCACTTTGAGTTACTGACACTCGAGGCATTGAAATGCTCTGAATCGAACAGGACTGTGTGCCTTCAGGTCTTAATCTCAGTACGGTACACACTGAACCCACCACAACGACTATTTGAAAGTATTTCGAGGTTGGCAGCATTCCTTTGTTTACTATCGTCACTCACATCAGAGTGAAATTCACCAACATTTTCAACTACTTCGGAAAAATAAACGTGTCGGATGAAGCTACGTCATACTTCAAGGAAGTTCCATTCAAAAAAAATAAACAGGAAGTTCTCAGAATATAAATGGCGTGTCTATTTTATTATTTTTTTTGGTTGCTAGGAAGACTGAGATCTTATTTACAAGTGGGTTGTTTTGGCCAAGACAGCATGTCATTCTGGAAGGTTTGTTGGAACAAGTACAAATGGAGGTTTCTTATGACATGGGGAAGAGAGAAAGACTGAGAGCTTTTTTGGTCTACAGGTGATAGAAGAAATTTCAAGGGGGTTTGCATTCAATAGGATCCCGTCTATATGGGTCCTGGAGCATGAATATGTGGAGCAGATGTCTCTGCTTCTGTCTGGAAAATGCTGAATGCATGCTGCAAGAGGAAGAGGGATCCAGCCACAAATACACTAGACTCTGGAGCCAAAAGTGGTTCCCTCGCTCGCACACATTCTTTCACTCTCATTCCTCCGCTGCCTCTTATTCTTTCCATTTCCCTTCCAACAGAACAAAGCTTGCTGTTAACCTTTGACCGACTGTTGATGTATGCACTCTCCATTATCATTTACTCTATAACCAATAATGCAGGAACAGCTGCTTAAGCCAGACTGTGTCGTAGATTTTACACATTAGTTGGTGGGTTAATTTTTTTGCACAATTATTACAATACAATTTTACAATAAAATATTACAAAACATTAGTTGTTTACAAAAGAATTATAGAAAATCAAACATACTGTCATAGCCAAGAACAAAACAACTTCCAGGTAAAGACATGAGGGAAAAAATGAATAATAATAATAATAATAATAATAATAATAATAACCGCAGAAAAAAAAAAGAAATAAAATGCATAGCCGAGAGCAAAACAACTGCCAGGTAAAGATATGAGGGAAATAATAATAATAATAATAATAATAATAATAATAATAAAAACAATAAAAGAAATTAGAAAAAAATAAGAAAAAGAAATAAAGCCAGGTAAAGACATGAGGGACAAATGAATAATAATATTAAAAAGTAATAATAACAATGAAAAAAAAAAAAAAAACACAATAAAAGAAAAAAAAAAAAAAAAAAATCAAATTCATAGCCGAGAGCAAAACAACTGCCAGTTAAAGACATGAGAGAAAAAAATGAATAATAATTTTAATAATACAGACAATAATAATAATAATAATAAAAACTATTAAAAAAAACAATATAATAAAATAATAATAATAATAATAATAATAAATCAGACTAATTTCAGGTTCATTATTAGATGTTTACCTAAGTCTAGGGCTGCCACTAATGACTATTTTTATTTCGATTAATCTATCGACTAATTTATCGATTAATCAATTAATCTAAATGATTAATTTCCCACAAAAAAAAAAATCAACAATTTTACTTAAGAATATTTTATTAAACTATATTTTATTAAACCAAATGAAATCCAAATTTCTATGAAATCCTTTTTTTTTTTAAGCAAAAGTAAAATGTAACAAAGTGCAAGAAGCAAGTGTCCATCTCATAGTCCAAATCACTGAAACCAAAGTTCAGTAATATAGTGTAAGAATGACAACATATCCACATGTTCTAGTCTACTAATAATACAATTATAAAAAAAACAAAAACAAACAAAAAAAACACTGGTATTTACCAGAATTTATTTAGGAGAAAAATGTAAATGTGCAGTATTTCTGAAAGGAGTGGGGGGGATAATACTTTTTTTTTTTTTTTTTAAATAAAATCAATTAATTGGAGATGCTTTTGATTATTAAAATTTAATGGAACCATTAAAATGGAATCCAGAATGGAAAACAGAATTTGGTAAAGATAAAACTGTAAAACTCAATTAATTAGACAGGCTTTCTGATTAATCAAATTTAATTTAACCATTAAAACAGAGTATAGAAAAACGAAAATGGAAAAAACTGAATTTGGAAATAAAACAGATTTCATAAGGCCCTATAATTATAATTAATTTTTTTTGTGGTAATAAAAATAGATGTAAGTGAACAGTAGCCTTTAAAATGACTTAAAATACATATATAATAGCAATGAGGCAAAAATCAGTTCAAATAAAGTATCAAAAGCAAGAAATCATATGTTTTATTGAACAAAACTGTTAAAATACATAATGTACTAGAAACAACAGAGCTATAGATTACGCATTACAACAAAGGCCTGTAGGGGGCGCCAACGGCCCGACGATTGTTTTTACACATTACTGTGCCATCTAATCCTTCTTTAATATTGACCAAGCACCATTTAATTCAAATGGCCACTTAATCTTTATTTTGCCCATTTCTTTAGGACAGAAATGTTATAGCCACTGTAATTAAATGAATATGTGGACATCAAAACGTGTAAACTCAGAGTGAGGATTTGAGCTTTTATTTTGAAACCGCGATGTATTCTCCTGTGTTTGCATAGATTTATAAATGATTTACCTTACAAATTTGATGAAATGGCGCACGTTGCGTTCCCAGATGAACGTTATAATAAACCCAAACTCACAACATGCAGAGATGGGCCGTTTCTCAAACGGAAGGCTGCATCCTCCAGAGGTCGCATTTGTAGGCTGCATACATCATAACAAAGATCTTATTTTAGAATATTAACAGTTATAAATTTGTCCATTATTCTTAGTTAAGTGTAAATTGTTGTAATATGCTTTTGACTCACAAATGTAATGCTCAGTTAACTGAAATATGCAGCCTGCAAATGTGACCTCCCGAGGATGCAGCCTTTCGTTTGAGAAACGGCCAATGCGTTTAATGGATTCTCGTTCGTGAAATGCGCCACTTCCGGTATTTTTCCAGTTAGTCGACGCAAGCAAAATGTCGTGGATTATTAAAAATAGAATAAAATCGATGAACCGCGACAGCCCTAAATCTAAAAGTTTTAACGTTTCAGGCGTCAAAGATATCAGATGTCTGTCTGAAGGTTTTTGGTTGTGATGGTGGGGCTTTAAACGTGATAAAAACATCAAAAAAGCAAAAACTGATCTCACTTCACCAAATCAACTAGTTGGTAGAAACTTCCTTACTCTGTAGTTGCATTATAACTGCATCAACGTCCAATAAGCTACACAAAAATGTAGAAGGACATTTAGTTTACAACACAAATTTATACTGAAATCATCATCAAAATTTGCTATAGGCCAACCATTTTTTTCTTTTACAGACACAGCCTCCTTGAGAATGTCAGGTACGTGTGGGCTGTTTTCTTACTACAATCGACTTGTTTACCACTCATGTTACTGACAGCTTTATCCAGCGTACAGCAGCTTGAACCAGTCAGGGAAAGCTGCAGGTTTAACACAGCAGAGCTGGATTATCAGGTTCTACAGAAAATGCAGGGGGGCTGTAATTGAGTTTCCTGGCAGGAAAACACTCAACTGCATCACTTTAGCTACTGAGTAAATTCTGTCAGTGAGCAAATACAATCACCTCAGGCTTGTGCGTTTAGGTGAACAAACAATCACCCTGCATGCCAGACTCTTGCCAAACCATCAGACTCCCCCATTGTTTCGTATTTTTCCACTGATTCCACCTCAGCATGAATGAGAGCTAATACAAAAATGATCATCTCAGCCTCTTCTGAGACTTAAAGGCTTTAATTAGCAAACTCAATTGTGCTAAATGAACGGGGGATGAGAGACATTTACTCTCCAAAGCAGCATTTCTGAGAAACTGATTTAAAGAGGGTTGTGGTGGTCCAAAAGCCAAAAATGTTATTGGGTTAGAGTGATGCTTTCCACAGAACCACGTCTGGAAACTTCAGCATTTGCAAGTGTGACAGCCAAGCAGTACAACCCACAAGCCAACCAAACCATTAAGTTGTCGCTTCTTACTATATTGGTATATGACAACACAACTGGGTTGATAGTAGGCCTCACCATCAGTGTTTTTCCACCGCAAACTATTTAAGCAGTAAGTGTTTCCATACATGGACTTCCTCTTCACCTCAAATCAGACTCGTTTTTATGTACACTACCTTTTTTTGGTTTGGGATCAGTAAGATTTTTTTTTTTTTGCCAAGTGTTTTTTTTTTTTCTTTATTCAGTAAGATTTTTGTTTTGAAAGGAAATAATACTTTTATTCAGCATTCAGTATTTTTGAGATATTTATGATGAAATAAAGGTGCCTTGGTGAGCATATGAGACTTCTTTCAAAAACATTCATAAATAAATCTTACAGATTCCGAACTTCTGAATGGTAGTAGTGTGTATAATTAAAGCATTAAATCTGAATGGAAAACTACACAGAGTCTGGATAGGGTGGGGCAAGACGCCCACACCCATCTTGATCACATGATCTAAATGATCTTTTAATTAAAAAAAAAAAAAAAGCTTTCCCACAGACTCCCGAATTGCCTTCGCAAACATTTCACCTGTAGACAGTTCATAATGGCATTTTTGGTGTGGCAAGACAGACGTTCAGTCCAACCTGATCCAACAACAAAAAAAGGCCTTCCTTTGTTGACAGGCTGCATTCCGTTCAAACTGAGCACATCTAAAACAAAGCTTCTTTTATTATTACAGTTTGGCTTATGATGTAAACAGTGGGGAAGAACGGGACAGGGTGGAGATGAGAGGGTCTGACAGTTTCTCACAGTGCCATTAAGAATCTGGCAGCATGTTCCTTCCAGCCACTTCACTGAATGAGATCAAGAAAAGAGGGAACAACAGCAACAACAGAACCACAGAATGAAGCTGGCTACTTCACCAAGTGGTGACGCCACAGAACCCCAAAAGAACCGAAGCTCAGAAAACCTGCTGAACTCAATGCAAGTGTTCAGACAGTGTCCTTCCTCGTCCATTAAAACAGGATACACTGCCTGTGATAATCTGTTTAAGTACTGAGTTAATGCAAATGATTTGTTCAAAAGGCCTCACTACTGACTTGTTCATTTTACGTATCTAATCTATTTCAACAGTTTAACCTCTGTTGACCTTAACACCCCACCTTTTTCCAAAAAAAATGTCTAACCACAAACATGTCAAAGACAAGGTGGTCAGACAGGTTGGACTATTTGAATACACTGAAAAGGTCCCAAATCAAGTCTGTGTAGTTTTATTAGACGGATGAGTAATGCAGAAACCACTTTTGGAATGATGTTACTGTTTACCATTACAACCTCCGTCACAACTAGCCAGTGGCTTTCTTTGAATTTTTATTGTTTATTGTACTATTATTTTATGATGATATATATATGAAAACTATTCAAAATCTTATTTCCGCAATGCAAAAAGTAGTGATATATCATGTCAATTACTAAATATTTAGGTAGTATTCTTTGAATTATTAAAAATCATCATAAATCAATAAAAAAACTGTACCTATTACAGTATTAGAATGTAATGTAATGAGACTTTTGATATTAATTAGAAAAGAAAAGAAAAACTCAAAAGACAAATGTCTGGAAGCATTACAAATGAAATTTTGAAGGAAAATGTGCCTAACTGTCAAAAGAAAATCTAAATGGTTCTACAAAAATAGCCTTTAAATTTGGGCATGTTTCATGATTTATCCATATGTGACCCTGGACCACAAAACCAGTCATAAGGGTCAATTTTTCAAAATTGAGATTTATAAATCATCTGAAATAATCTGAATAAATAAGCTTTCCATTGATGTATGGTTTGTTATAATGGGACAATATTTGGCTGAGACACAACTATTTGAAAATCTGGAATCTGAGGGTGCAAAAAAAAAAATCTAAATATTGAGAAAATCGCCTTTAAAGTTGTCCAAATGAAGTTCTTAGCAATGCATATTACTAATCAAAAATGAAGTTTACAAAATATCTTCATGGAACATGATTTTTATTTAATGTCCTAATGATTTTTGGCATAAAATAAAAATTTATTATATAAATATATATAATAAATATAAATATATTTAATCATTTTGATCCATACAATGTATTTTTGGCTATTGCTACAAATATACCCCAGCGACTTAAGACTGGTTTTGTGGTCCAAAAATATATAATAATTTATATGTACTGCACTTTGTGTCTACTCACCACTACATGGTGGAAAAGGAGCTCCCATGAATGACTGATCTTCTGATTGAGAACCATATCAAAGAAGTCATATATAAAGTACCCTAAAACACAAAAATGCATATTAACACTACGTCCAACAGTGGATCATTCAACAAGTTTTAAAGCAACAGACCCCATGACAACAATTGTGTCGGTTACCAAGATGTCATTTCCAGAGAGCTATTTATATCCATCTCCCAATATGAGGGTCTCCATGGAGACTGCATTTTAGAGTGGATCAACAGCAAATGAAGCTCAATATAGGAGACCTCATTAATATAAATGTACTGATTAGTATTTTCAATATACACGCCCATTTCCCAATTCCATTTGTTTAGTTCACATTACACTAATAGCAATATTCATTTTCTGAAAACAAGCATTAACATCTCAGATTGAACAGATATTTTACTGAAAACAAAAGAAAATATTTCCTGTGTAAGATGAACGTATGAACTCAGTCCTTCATGTTTTGTCTATTGAGGCATATTAGAAGCAGGTTTATCTGAGACTTCCAAGCAAGACCTTAAAAAGCCACAATTTTAAGAGCTGCTGAGTTATAAATTGGCTGATGTGCATGTCATACCCATGTCCCTTGTAGTTAATGTTTTATGGGCATATGTTATGCAGAGATAATAGTAATGAAACATTTTCTGTAAAAAAAAAAAAATGCTATAAAATGTAAGAGTATAAAAATTAAAAGTAAAGGCCCATTCATAAACAGTCATGTGACTTGGGGGTAGCATTCGTGCCTGGGACGGATCATAAAGGCAGCCATTCATTCTGCAGCTATAGTTGATATTTCTGCCAAATGCATGTGGGCTTCCTCCAAGTATTTAAAACATCTCTGGTATTTGCCATTTTGAATGAGAATTAGCCTATCTACTTTTTGGTTGAAATAAACAATGCAGTCAACTGTGCAGCATTTAAGAGTGATGCAAAATAATAGCAAAATGCTCAAATAATAGCTAATACTACAAGAGGAACAACACGCAGCCGATTTCTGTGATTCTGGATGTTTTGCGGTAAGTTTCGTGTCACAGTTTTATTACTGCAATGCAAAAAAAAAAAAAAACATTACTGTAATCCAAAGAAAATAATATTATTTCAATTATAAAGTATTAATTCATGGTATTACTGTCATAAATTTAACCCTTATTGCTGTGCTGAAGATCCTTTGACCAATTTGGCGTTCCCAGTCAAAAATGTCTTGTACAGTAAATCTGTTATTATGCTATATTATCACAAAATCTTGGGTTCAATCTTTTTGTCAGGTTTTCGATTCATTTTTGGAACTGATTGGTATTAGGTCTCACTCATGCACCTCAGATTTGAGTAGAAAAAAAGCATAATTTTTGGATAATAATATGGCAATGTTTACTCAGACACTAAGGTGCATACGCTCATATCAATGAGGCCTGTGATTAATCAGTTCCAAAAAGAAACACAAAAACCTTTTCGAAAGAAAACAAGTCGATAAAAAGATTAACTTTAATATCAGGTAATAATACAGCATAACAAGAAATTCATAAGCAGTTTTTAAAAGGCTGGTTATTTTTGAACAGGAACACCACAAGTAACAACGTGGGGGAAAAATGTACAAAAATAGTCTTTTTTTTTTGTACATACTTTTTTTAAGGAAGTTGTTAAACCCTGTGTGAGCTAAGTCAGTAAGCTTTAGTTCAATGTGATAACATTAAGCAGCATTTTCAGGAAAAAGAAAATCCTCTCCAGGTCAACATGACCAGAACACAGCATTAGGATTAATTAATGCAGATTTAAAAAAAAAAAAAAATTAGAATAATATGAGACTAACCATTGATAATACATGCAATTTAAAAAATAATACATAAAAATAAATAAGTAAATAAATAAATTGGCTAGTCATCCAGAAAATACTTTAGAGTTATTAGAATTCAGCAACATAAGCTTTAATGTCAAAAAAGTCACAATGCAAAAAAAAAAAATATATATATATATATATATATATATATATATATAAACTGTCCTAAAATAGCCTTATTTTTGGGGTGAAATATGCCCTGGAAGTGAGATTTTATTCGATTTCCCAATCCATCAGTAAGGTTAAGGTCACCTGTCAAGTCTAACCCACTTACATCCAATTACTGAGTGGGCACTGTTGCACATGACAGAGGAGCGCGTTAGCAACAAACGGGCGTCTACATACCTACTCACTGAAGAAACCACATAACACCGTAAAACTCTTTTATAATAAAGCTTTATACTCACCGATTGATACAGACACCAAAGCGTGAGAGAAAACGGAGTATGTTTCTATCAAATCCTCAGCCATCTGGGGATGTATGCAAAAACTACAAACACAGACGTTATACAATCAGGGAATGGCGTTTAAAATGAAAATACACCACATCTGTGAAAGATGTTGGGTAGGTGGCACATTAACTTAAACCGCAAACGTTCAAATCTTCAAGTGACATGAACCACTGGGAGTAAACGTGTCGTCTGTGTGTGCTGGTTATCAAATAGCTATATCTGATCAACTACATCCGTTCAACATAAAGAGGCAGCTGAGAAGAGCTTACAGTTGGATAAAATTCTCAAGCATCTGATAAAGACATCAAACAGACAGTGCAAACAGGAATATATGGGTGTGTAATGCATTCTCCATGCACATGTGGGGGAATTCTGACACTCACCAAAGCACAGACCATACTCCAGTTAGGAGGCTGTGCACGAAAGACGTGGAGATGTTTTTCCATTTCCAAACGTTCCTCTGAGCTGTCTCGGGGACGGGAAGTTTGCCGATACCATAGTTTACTAATTTGAAAAAGCCTACCGAAGATCCAGTGGTCAAAATCACTGAATTCAGCTCCATATTTTAAGCGCGCGCTTCTGTCTTGTTGTCAATACCCAAATCTCTCGCGCCCGTCTAGACCTAACGTTAGACCCGTTACGCGTTTTATCTGTTATTTAATCAAAAAATGCATCCCTGTTGTTTGTATTTATTTCATTTTCACTTTCAGTAATCCAAACTTATACGACTGTTGGTAGAGTCCTTGTATAATTCAAAATTGCTCGATTATTCTATCTTTGTTAATAAAAAAACAAAGCTCTTTGTTTCAGCGCTCGGTTTGTTCAGTCCGATGTAACGCTAAGACACTGGTGGCTCAATTACGAGTGGCAGCAATTAAATAGTAGCTAATGTGTACGTTACAAAATCCTGACGCTTGTGTAACTTTTTCGCTTTTACAATAACCAAACAAGAGAATCCCCGCCCAATCATTGTGAGGCGCGGTTGAGCAAATGAGCGTCTCGGGCGTGTGTTTCTTTACGTCTATGTCCCGCCCCCCGATGTCAAAGTTGAATTATGGGAGATGTAGTATAGGCGGGGATTTCGTAACTTGCAATTTAAGGAAGAAGGGGGGAAAAGCTGTCGGTGTCTTTAGCTGACGGACGTTCAGATTTTATTTTTGATGTGCCATTGACATTCTCTAGCCTCTGAGATAAAATAGACCTGAGATAAAATAATTATATTTACCAGTAAATATTATTTAATTACGTATTTACGTATTCAGCACAATAATAATAATAATAATAATAATAAAATATATTTAACATCAATAAAAGCTTTTTTTTTATTGTTCTTCTTGTAATAAATCGTTGCTGAAGACATCGAGTTCACAGCTTTGTGCTACACAACGTTCTGAGTCGGTCAATATTTCAGTAATAATAAACAATTCAATAATGTTTAAAATGTCGTTTCCACCAGAAAGTGATTTGAGATGAGGTGGACATGGAATTTATGTGATGCATATGTGTTCACATTTGGACACAGTGGAAAAATTAAACTACTGAGTCTGAAAGTATTTTAATTATTTCTAAAAGTCGCAGGTGGTTTCGTCGCCTAACCAGTGGCGTCGAGCGACATCTTGTGGCTCTCTTTTTGTAAGATATGTAGCCGTTGCACAACATTTCAAGTACTCAATATTTCAGTAACATAGCCTATTAAAATATCACAATTTGAATACAGAGTCAACGAGTCAAAGGGATAGTTTAATTTTTAAGTTAAAATTAAAATTCTTTAAGAATTTACTTACTCTTTAAACCTGTATGAAATCCTTTCTTCTGTGGAACACAAAAGAAGATATTTCGAGAAATGTCTTAATTTTTTTCACCTTAATGGAGGTCCATGCTCAAAATTGTTTGGCTACCAACCTTCTTCAAAATATTTTATTTTGCGTTCTGTATGATTTGGAACGACGTGAGGGTAAAAATACATCACATAAAAATTGTATACCGAACTTATTTTATTAGTATAAATTTACTAGTCACTGAAAGAGTCCTTAATGATTACTATTAACAAATATTACTACTACTACTACTACTACTAGCCTACTAAAAGCTACACTATTGAATTTAATGACGGTTTTTAATACATTGTAATACCCCTCTGCACGCCTAATTATTATGGATCTTGAATTTGATTCCCCACGGCACCGCCCACTCTTAATATCTTAAAGAATTAATAGCAATCTGCAAATACTTATTTGTTTTCATAACAACGCACAGAAACAGAAAACAGAAGTTAGATTACAGAACTGGCTCATTATAGCTTCACTCGCACATCTAAATGTCACCGCCGCGTGCGCTGATTGGCTCACAGCCTCGCCGCTGCTGTGTCACGATGAGGTGTCAGCGATTTATAGTTTATCCTGAATGGACTGTAAAGAATCAGACAGGTAGCAGTTTGCGAACCTGAGCATATCGTCTAGACAGGTAAGAAATGGGTAAAATGATAAAGTACGCGAGGACGTCGTCGCGAGATACTAGCAACATTAGCCTATGGTTTAAATATATGTAGTGTATCGTATTGTCATTTGTTAAAAGTAATCTCAGCTCAGGGTGTGTTGTATCAGTATTCTGCGAAGCAATTGGCAGCTTGCAATGCGCTTTCCTTATAAAAATGAATAACTGTATTACTCCTTCTCTTGCACAATCTCTTGTGTAACCGCGTTGCGATGATGCCGCGCGCAGTTTTCCCTAGTGATGCTTCTTGTTTTACAGAGGAGCAGTAAATACTGTGCATTTGAACTCCACTTCCATTCTTGAAGGTAAACAGCAGAAGTAGATTGACCAGACGTGCTTTGCTGTAAAAAGGTAGTACACATATTAAAGTTTTGAAATGACTAATTTTGTTACATTCTCGTGGTCATTACTAATTAACTGGTATTTCTTAAACAGAAAAAACAACAACAATGGAAACAAAGCAGTGTAATCAGATCACAGAGATGGTGTGTTTAGAGTCGGATTTGCAGGATGGACAGTAAGTAAAAAAAAAAAAAAGTAAAGTATAAAAAAAAACTTGACACTTATTTTATTTAATTAATAAACTAAAAGAAATAATTCAGTTAATTTACTTCCATGTCAACTGTGTCCATCCTACAGAATGAAAGAGGTTGAGGTGGACCAGAATAAAATCCTGTTGGTGCGCAATAATGGAGAATTTACTGCTGTGGGTGGTCTGTGCACTCATTATGGCGCCCCACTTATCAAAGGTAGAGTATAGTCTTATAATCACTCAGTCTGTCACAAACAGTACAATAAATATCCCTGCCCTATGTTTACTTAGCACTGTACAATGAAAGCATGTTTTGTTTCTTCAATTCATCATTCTGAGTCCTTCACCTTTGTCATTCTTGTGAACTATCAGGTTACATTGTCTTTATTTTTTCAAGTCTACAGTAACATTGTGTTCCAACAATCATAAAAACAGTGCTATGCTTGCAGGTGCATTGGTTGGAGATCGAATTCGTTGCCCATTTCATGGAGCGTGTTTCAATACTAAAACTGGAGATATTGAAGAATTTCCTGGACTGGATTGTCTGCCTAAATACAAAGTAGGATTAAATACTACAGGACTGAATACACTTTTACAAAAATTAAGGTTCTTTATTTATATTGATGGTTCCATAAAGAACTTTTAACATTCATGGAACATTTCTGTTGTACAAAAAGGTTTTTTGGATTATTAAAATTATTCTTCACACTAAAAAAACAAAAAAACAAAAAAACTGTTCTTCTAAAAAAAACTGCTGAAAGGTTCTTTTGGAAACCAAAAATAGTTTTGTCTATGGCATTGCTCCAAAGCCCAGCTAGCTTATTTTTAAAATTGTATTGTAATGTCACTTAAGAAATCCACCAAAAAAATAAATAATTTTTTTTCACATATTACAATTTGTATTGTATCTCATGGAATTTCCCATATATTATGAAAGAAACTTTTATTAGGTTTTTTTTTAAATCTATTTTTCCTTTTCTGTTAAGGTCAAAGTTGAGTGTGGTAAAGTTTATGTGACCACTGATAATAAGGTTAGTCTCATACCATTATGATTTTATTTTATGGTTCAGTACAAGATTAGTTGATTTTTTTCTTAATTTCTTAATTGATTTATTTTTTTGCGCTTCTTAGAAACTGAAGAAGCGTGTTAAGAAAATGAGCGGTAGAGTCCCTGGAGTCAGTCACACGGTTGTTCTGATTGGAGGAGGTGAAGAATAGATACATTATCAAACCTTTATATATTAAATGCTTATTTCATGCAAGAATACCTTTCACCTCATCTTTGGATGTCTATCACCCCCTAGAGGCTTTGTGGTGTACTGCATGGGGTCAGCAAATTCATAAAAATACAGTATGTTTAACAAAATGCATTATGAAGTTAATTTAAAGCAAGTTCAGCTGAAGTTCAGCTAAATGTTCCATTGTCCCTCCCACATTTAAGTGTATTAAATAAAATTTAAATGCAATGTACAAGTCTATCCACCATGGCCTGAAAACATTTGTAGGCCTCTAGTGTGTCATGGTAGGCAGTGCAACATTTGTGAGTGTTTGTGTTTTACAGGTCCAGCTTCGCTGCAGTGTGCAGAAACCCTCCGTCAGAATGATTATGGAGGGAGAATTATAATGGTTACCAAAGATGAGCAGCTGCCCCTGGATAAGACTAAGCTTAGCAAGGTTGGTATCCATGGACCATAGATGAAACAAAACCAGATTATATGATTTTAATGGCTCCCCGTTGTCTTATTAAATTTACAAACCAGTGTAGTTTCTTGTTTACTGTTAATGAAGCTGTGGTGTGTTCATGGACCGCTCTAGGCAATGAACATTGAAATTGAAAAGGTGCTGCTACGACAGAATGATTTCCTTCAAGAGCATGGAATTGATGTGTGGACTAAAAAAGAGGTGAGTTTCTTTTATATCTTTCATTTATTTTCCAGGGATAATTTCTGGGATCATATACATTGTATCACGTACATTAACAATAATTTGTCCCTCAAAGGTAAAATCTGTTGACACAGAGGCTAAAACTCTGACTTTCAATGATGGCACTAGCCAAAACTATGACCAACTCTTGATTTCTACAGGTGGCAGGTTAGATCATAGTTTGTTTGTACATAAACGTCTTATAAAAAAAGCTTAGCACTATATGTAGTGATAGATATATGGACCTTTTTTCTGGATGCAGACTCTAATGGTGAATTATGTACTTTTGTTTTTAGGGCCAGACCTCTGCAGTGCCCTGGTGCTGAACTTGAAAATGTGAAACTGCTGGAGAGCTATAAGGACGCCACAGAAATTCATCAAATGAGTGCCGGCAACAAGGCTGTCATCGTTGGAACTTCATTCATAGGTATACAGAAAACAAAAGTATTCTGTCATGAACATTATTGCAAATTATGACACTCAATTATCAATTATCAGGAATGGAGGTAGCAGCTTATCTGTCTGACAAGGCAGCCAGCATCACTGTTATTGGCAGCAGCAAGTTTCCTTTCCAGTCATCACTGGGTCCAGATATCGGAAAAATGGCAATGCAGGTCAGAGAACATAGTGTTATTTTCTTTGTTTTTTGATTTACTGCTATACACCATCAATCACAAGTAATTAGTCTCCTCTTAAAGATGCTGGAAGAGAAAAACGTGAAGTTCTGTACAAGTAATGGTGTGACTGAAATCCGGGGTGAAAACGGAAAGGTAAGAAGCAGTGCATTACTGCATTACTAAACAATCATAGAGCTGATGTCAATGCATCATAAACAAACTATCTAACACAATTGTTTAGGTTAAGGAAGTTGTCCTGAAAAATGGTGAAGTCCTTCCAGCGGATATTGTAATTGTGGGCATTGGTATGTACAAAAACAATTTTGCCATAGCAGTTTTGTTGTTTTTATTGAAACAAAGACATTTATTTGTAACAATTACATTTATATTTCTTTCAAAGGTGTCATTCCCAACTCTAATTTCCTTAAGGAAACATCTGTGGAAATTGATTCACGCAATGCTGTTGTTGTTGACAAGGTAACAGCCTTCATATCACATAGAGCGAACACTTTAATTATAAAATATAGCAGTTTTTATGTTAGCTGTGTTTTGCAGTTCATGAAAACCAACATTCCTGATGTCTTTGCTGCTGGAGATGTGGTGTCCTTTCCACTTCCTTTGGTTGGCCATAAGAGAGTCAATATTGGACACTGGCAATTGGCGCAAGCTCACGGTACCACGTGATATAATAATCAGAGTCTGAATGTTAAGAAACACAAATGTTTGGGGTCAGTAAGAATACTCTTAATACATTTATTAAACAAGGACACATTAAATTGATCAGGACTTTTTCTTTTCTACCAAAAAATTCTGCTGTTCTTTCTGTTCATCATTCCTGTAGTGTATGTGGTAATGGGAAAAATATGTGGTTGTGGTCCTCTGCAGGAAGAATCGCGGGCTTAAGCATGCTGAATCAACAGGTTGCGATAAATACTGTGCCATACTTCTGGACCGTGCTGTTGGGAAAAAGTATCCGATATACAGGTGATCATTCCAAGATAAATATCCCTTCTCTGAGCAAATATAATACTTTAATAAAACCATTTTAACTCTTCATCTGTTTTAATTCTTCTAGGCTATGGAGAAGGATACACTGACATTGTTTTCAAAGGAAGCACTGAGGAAAGAAAATTCTTAGCATTTTATATCAAGTAAGCTAATAGCTCACGAAGAAGCCTTAAAAGTCCATCAGTTGTTTTATATCTTGGAATTAGGATTGCTCTTCATTCATCACTGTTTATATTATAATCCAGAGATGAAGAAGTTGTTGCAGCTGCCAGCTTGAACTTTGACCCTGCTGTCGCAAGGTTGGCAGAAATGTTATTGATAGGGAAGAGGATCACAAAGACTCAGGCACAGTGAGTATCAATAAGTTACAAACCCTCAACCCATTGTATCCATAATCCAGAACTATGAATTCAAAAGTGATTATTGAATTTATTTGCATGTATTTCAACAGTGAAGCCGGTTTGGGGGATATAATACAGAATTTTGTTCTGCTTTCACAGATCTGATGACCTCAGCTGGTTGCAGCTCCCATGAAAGTGCTTTGGCAACACTTATCTCAATGACTGTATTGATTACAGATTGTCCGTCTGTCATTATATTTGACTGACTGACCTATAGCTTATCTTCAGTAACAAAGACAGATTGGTACTGTGTTTTATCTTCAATATAAGCTTTTTCCACATAAATTTATTTTTTTTTCCTGGAAGAAATAAACAGTTGTCATGCAGTTATTCTTAGAAACAGCTGAAGACCAACTGTGGCACTTGGATGTCATCAGTGACTAAATAAGGTGTGATAAGCATTTGTGCCAGCAGGAAATTATTTCTTCTTCAATGCCTGTGTATATATATATATATATATATATATATACATACATACATACATACATATACACACACACATATATATATATATATATATATATATAAACACACACACACACACACACAGTCTGTGTGTATGTATATATATATATATATATATATATATATACTTCAATGCCTCTTCAATCAGAATATGCATTGAAGAAGTCTGGAGTGATTTTAATTTTTTCTATAATTTCTATACTCTATATTCTCTTATATCTGATAAGTTTACTTCGATATGTAATATTAAAGCATAGAGAAAGTAATTTATTTTATTGTGTAATAAAAGTTTCTGCTGACACAAATGCTTAACACACACACACACAAACACACCACACCACACCACACAGTAGTAATCCACACTGAGCAAATAATCCAAAGCAGATAATTTGTTTTGCAATGTCAACTGTGATTTTATTGGTGATACATTGCAACATAAAAAATGTACAGATAATGGATATTTTCAGAAAAGCTGTCTAGACAACACCATAAGGATTTACATCTATTGAGGTGTCATGATTGGTGTATTTTTAAACACACTTAAGTACTAATGTTGCTAAATAATAATAATGTCAAAACTTCATATATCAAATTTAATTATTTTATTACCCATATTCTACACTTTTGTCATTTTAAATATTTAATTTTTTAAAATTAATTTCATAATTATTACATGTGGTCACTTACAATTACACCAAAGACTTGTTAAACGAAGTTCAAATAATTACCCACACATGTACAAATTTTGGTAAAATAGTGTATTATGTTATTTATTATTATGCCTATGTTACTGAAAGATTTACTACTAAAGTGATTATTGTGACACGATTACAGTGATGTATAATATTGCGTACTGTATAATACATCATGCACACATTGCGAGGAGGATGCAGTCTGGGCAGTGTGCGACGGTCAGTTCCCCGGATGAAGGTTGAGCGTGAATATGGCGCAGAGAGCACGAGCAGCGCGCTCGTGAGGTTTCTGTGACTGATATAGGCGCACTTAGCCCGCTTAAGCTAACTTTACACACGAGAAACTTCACCGACCCTATGAAGTTTATTTCTCAGCGGACACACTTCTCACTACAGGTAGGACGTCTTTAAAGCGATTTGCATAACAAACGCGAGTTGTTTGTATGCCAGCGCAGGTTGTTTTTGTGTCAGCCTGTAGTTTCGGTGAGTTTGTTCGTCGTGCTAATTTAGCTAATTCTTCACTGCTAGCTGAGTAGCTTAGGCTACTCAGTGTCAAAACATTAATTTAAGTCATGAAAGATGCTAACTATAAAGTTACTCTGTTTTTAATGTCATTTAAGTATACCCGTGTTTTCAGGTTTCGACGAGAATGATTTACAGTAGTTCGCAAATATTACCATTATTCCATCCCCTTTTTTCACTCAGACTCTGATCAGTG
Source organism: Tor tambroides (assembly GCA_021397915.2). Classification (NCBI taxonomy): domain Eukaryota; kingdom Metazoa; phylum Chordata; class Actinopteri; order Cypriniformes; family Cyprinidae; genus Tor; species Tor tambroides. Next base: position 25,898 of record JAFVLL020007413.1, read on the forward strand.
ATAGATACGTGAGGTGCTCCTGAATTGCTATCATGAAAGGTTGAAATTATTCATTATATCTGTGTTAGAATTAGAATACGCCTAAAACTACGAAAAAGTTTGGCTAAAGTGTTCATGCGTTACAGCCAGTGATATAACACTCCAAAGTAACACAAATGACTCAAATGAATTAGACTCGCTGTTCTGTTCAAGCTTGTTAATTCCTCAAAATGTGGGAGCGATTTTTAACGGGACTGATAAGACGTTGTGATGCTGATACTGTAACTCAATACCGTAACTAAGCTATTTTTAGTTTGTTTTACATAAAATCTCATGATAAAGGTCACATTAGCTTTATGTAATGTGGACGTTTCTTCTCTATGTATATATTATCGTGTATCGTGTTTAGTATCGATAGTTCTGAGTGGGCAGTATGATTGCACCTGTAGTATCGATTCTGGTTGATTAGGTGTATGTATAGCATGAGAGAGTCATAGTTTACATAATCTAACAGAAAATAGCTTCTTCCTCTTCTAAGTGGTGTAAAGCAGTTGTTTAATCATTTATCAGCATATTCAGGGTAGGTCAGCTTGTTTGACCTTAACTAAAGCATGACAGTTTAAAAAAAAAGTTTGCATGTGTTTAATGTTTTGTATCATATGTAATGCATCAGGAATTTATGGCTTATATGGCATGGTTGGAATGTGAAGTTCATACTCGAGGGGGAAAAGAAATCAGTTTTATTCAGAGAACAAAAATGAGAAAAATATGCAATTTGGTGCAGTTGCTGATACTCATAAGGATAAAATTCCAAAAGCTTGTAATGTAAATCAATGAGATCTTCATAACTGTATAGTAGGCAACTTGCATAAAATGCATCTACATATCAGTTGTCACTCTATGTCTCCAAATAATTTGTCCTATTAAGATAATGTAGAAATATTTAGTTTTATTATCAAAGCTCTTAAGTTTTTTTTATTGTGTGGGCAAAACATAATGTAATGCAGTACAATGATTGAGAGAGAAACATTCCTCAAAAGCCTGATGTATCATATTTGATACTCACATTTTAACGATTTTTCTGCAAAATTATGTATGGATAATCAAGTAAATCAGAGCCCCTTCAGTCCATTAAGTGTTCATCTTGAGAAAAAACTAACACTATATAAAAGTCTTTGTGTACTTTATAAATATCATTAAAGATTTCACAGCAGAAAAATGGAGGAAAAGATTCTAAAAGGTGCCATAATTATCCTAAAAGGCCTTTTGCATGCTAAAATGATAAACTATTAGATGACAGAAGGCATGCAGTAGATTGTGTACAACAGGTTTTTCAGCAAAAGTTTTGATCGTGGCGATAATTCATAGGCCTAACAAGTGTGATAAAGTAGGATTACTTGTTCTCTTTCCTGACTAATAGTTGAGACTAACTTTTAGCAGATGTCACTTTTAGTTTATCCGTGATTGTGTGTGCAACATGAAATATTGGAATGCTGCCTTTATATTTGTTGATGAACTACTACAAAGAATGATAAGACATTCTCAAAAGTGACTCAATAGGTGATTGAGTTGTCATTTAGTATCTCTCGTGCCTTTCTCGTACCTGTTCCTCGTTGGTTGTAGTTTCACTTTCTTTGTGCCTGTACTTCCAGCAGCTGTGGGTTTGTCAGGATATGTTGCGCTTCGAGGAGGTGTGATGGGAGATTCAGACAGGGGTGCAGTCTGTACCGGGCACTCCAAACATTCCTTAAATACTTCAGTGCTGGACATGGTCACTCATAATGTGCAATCTCCCGTGCTACTGCTTACTTTAGCCTAGAGTTTGACTTTGTCTTTCAAAGGCAGTGTTTAAATATGTCACTATTAGTTCAGTTAGAGCTTTGTTTCAAGCAAATGTGTGATATTAAATGTTGCATTCTATTTATGGTATGTTTGCAGTTTTTTAACTTAATTTTACTTAATATTGCTTTTGATTGACGTTGACAAATCTGATCGTTTATGTAAAGTTTTTTTCTGTTTTTTTCCTTTTTTTTTTTATTTTGCCTAGAGCTCTGATATGAATTTTAGCTCTGCTCCATTGGAATTGTTTGACAACACTGCCTTGTCACTAGAGATTCAAGAATATTGGGGGTTTTTTGCAACCGAACCTTATTACTTCTCAATAACCATTTATTGTTCTATTTCTGATATTTCAGTATTAAAAAAAAGATTTGTTTTAATTTTTTTGAAACAAGTGTCTTGTGCACACCAGTGTTAAAAGTATGAATTTCTTTCACTAAAAAGCTAAAGTATCAGGGAGCAACTAATAAAACACATCAATGCTTGTTTAGCTGTTGTTTCATAAGACAATGTGTTACTGTCATAAGAGATCAGTTTCGCACTTGTCGGAAAGCAACAGTATTATCTAATGTTTTAAAATTACAGTGATTTTGATATGTTTAATGCTGCTTTTGGTTCTCCATGGATAATTTATTGTTGCACAAAGAATGAATAACAAATAACGGTTGTTGACCAACAAGAAAAGCGCTGTTGTTTTTGTTGCATTATGCGTGCATTACCTGGAATATTCAAAAGAAGGCTCAGTGTTTTGTTTCTAATGAATGGCATGAAACATAAAAAGATCCATGTCTATTTAAAGTGAGAACTGTTATCTTCTCTGAGACCACTAGTTATGTGGTTGCAAACAGGGTTTGAAATTAACACCTGCCAAATGCGGGTAAAAATCAGCTGTGGCGGGTAACGCTGTCAAATCACTAGCCAATTTGGCGGTTACTTTTCATAAGTTATGTTCACTCATTAATGTTTTGGGGAAGTTCATGCAAGCCAAGTCTGCAAAGGTTTAGCGCAAATACTGAACTCATGAGACAGTATGACATTATCGAGTATATTGCAAAAACCAAACAAAACACACCTACAGAGTGCACGTATACATGACATGATTAATGCTGCATTCACATGCTATCGGAATTATCGTGAATACTAGCTTCCTAGTCGGAAATTGGACATGAACGGCCTTAGAGAGGCTTTATATGGCTAATTTCCGACTAGGAAGCTCGTATTTACGATAATTCTGATAGCACGTGAATGCAGCATTAGTCTGGTTAGACTAACTTAGTGTGCGTGTGCATTTAGAGTGCGTTCTTTCACTGCATGATTCAGTCTATTAATATGCATTCAAAACAATCACATAATTCAAGATAAGGGGGCAGAAATTGTATATATATATATATATATATATATATATATATATCAATTCATGTAGTTAATCAATATCACACGAAGAGTGCCGTTTTTTCTTAAAAAATCAGGTTACAAATGTGATATTGATTTTATACAACAGTTCAATAAACAATAAGTTAATATCAAGAGACTTACGTTTTAGACACCATATTGGCTGTTTTTGCTCTATTTCGCCAACAAAAAAAAAATTCTAAACACAGCCACAGGGCTGTTTTGCATCTCTGAGCAACATGATGGTGTTTTGTTCCTGAATGAATCAACCATTTAAATGATTCGGTTCCGTCGCAATGACTCAGTGACTTGCTGCCACCTGCTGGCGGTATTTCATTTTTAAAAATAATTTAAAATATCAGTATTCAACATTTCATGTTTAAAATATCAAAACATTATTTATGCATTTGTAACTGCAGGTTAAAGCATTCCATGTCCCTCTAAGCTGCATTAACATGTGTAAATACATCTAAATGCCACTTCAGATGCATCTTCTGTAAAGATGAATTTTCTTGATACTGATTTCATTTGTTTAGTAACAGCCTAAATGTATTATTATTATAATTGACTGATTAAATGTAAGAATTTGACTCAAGAATATCAAAAACTTTAGGAGTCAGCTGTCCACAGTAGTCCTTAAGATATCAGCACAATAACACACTCAGCAAAATATTGTCTAATTATCTTTATCGATACAATCCCAGAAAATAGATATTATTATTAAATAGAGATATTTTTCTTTTCTTTTTTTTTGTCAATATCGTACACCCCTAGTACTGACACACAATGATTTGCAACAGTCGCTTTGTCACGTCAAGTGTAGCGAGCCTCAAGCTGTTGGTTTTTTCCCCCTTTTTTTTTTTTTTTGGCTAGAAGTAGTTATGAATGGCCAGTAACTTAAAAAATTAGTAGCCAAATTGGCTGGTGAGTGAAAAAGTTAATTTCAATCCCTGGTTGCAAAACTCAATTGAGTGGGAAACCCTGAAGCAAAATTGTATTACTTTTCTCTTCTTGTTTTAATCACAGCATTTCAGTAGACAGAAACGGCAGGCTCTGTAAACACTGGGTTGGTCTGATAAGAAGACCTCTAATGACATTGTTACTAGTTCCAAGGTCAAGCTGTATTTGCAGTGCTCTGTACTGGGCTTTTAAAAACAAACACTGCAGGCCTGTTTCTGCTAAGCTAGCTTTATCCTACAAGTACAAACTTTTACAAAAATATAGCATTCTTCTTGAGTAGTTTCACAAAGTATTTTGGGCTGTTTTGAGGGGTCAGTATCCCATCTTATTAAAAGCCAATCCGTAGAGACAGTCTTCCTGGCCAGGGCCCATCTCAGCAGCGTTGACCACAGAGACGTCTTTCTCACTGTTCACCAGTGCATAATGGTATGTGGCTGGAATGCCAGACTCAACCAGGAAGTGTTTGACTGTTCGAGTTCAACTGCTTTACACTTCTTAATGTCAGACACAAAGCCTGATTGATTAGTTTTTTTAGCACCCTTTTGTGAACATTTCAAACCTTTTGTGGGCTGATGACACCAATGGTCATAGAACAGGAAGTGTTCATGGGAAGGTGATTCATTTACACTGATTGTATGTGAAGACACTGAGACTTACAAATAAAGAATTGCATTTGTCTTTGCAATTGTCTCTCTGTGTGTGTGTGAAGCAGCTGTATAGCTGTAGATCTCTGCTAGAGCACCTGTTGCTGTCACTCATAGTTCATCCTCACCTGTTCCAAATAAACAGTCTCACAGGTGCAAGTTAACAGCCTGAGTTTACTCTTCCTGTCTACCATGTAAAATTAAGCTGTGTTTGAAATTACTTCCTTTTTACTTGCTGAGTGTTGGCCATTTATATTTTGCCAGCTCAGCATAATGCCAAGTATCTTTGGGTGCAGAAACGCTGAAAGGTTTGAGTGGGAGAGAAATAAAGATAAATAATATTTTATCACTTTAGCATCATGTGACACTGAGGACTGGAGTAACCGCTTTTGAAAATTTAGATTTGAATCACAGGAATAAATTACATTTTATATATATTCAAAATGAAAATGTTTTTTTTGTTGTTGTTGTTGTTGTTGCAATTCTCTGCCTAATGGTTTTTAAACATTATGAATGCATATTTTAAACATAATAGCCAGAACGAAGAATTACCATTTCATGGTACCATCCATGCAACCACAAAACTGACAATGTATGCATGTTATAAAGTAAGGTTATTACAAATAACTCTATGGTGCAAAGTATTCATTCAGTCATTTAGTATTCAAACATCAGTGTCTGAATTTGCTCACTTATTTTTGTTCACTCCTTTCTGTCAGCATTCAGTTACTGATCTTTCATCACTGTGTCCTTGAAAGGCTACTCAGCGCCTGGTTGCTCGAGGGGACATTTTGGCAACTGGTGCACAATAAGTTGCTATAGCATAAGCGAGCTGTGTCGTATTTGACATTTCTCCTTCATCACAGTCCTAGTTTGTGCAAGTACTTGCTCATCAAAATGTCTGTTATGAGTTAGGACTGCTCATGACCGTGTTGTAAATATTTCCTTTGCACTGCTTGTGCAGTCTTCTTTTTAATGTATCCCTCCTTCTGGAAACTAGTTTGAATATTTTCCAGTTCTGCAACTTTTATTTGAGTACTTCAATATTTTCATTACCCTCAACGTTGGAAATCTGCACTTCATAAAACATTCAAACTGGTTCCAAGACTCCTGAAGCTGTGACCTTGTGCCCAAGCTGACATCTTTACAAAAGATCAGGTTACACTTCAAATGCTTCCACACTTTTGAAAAATGCCTCTTGCTGTTGCATCGTCCCAGGAAGCAGCTGAGTTTTCCCAGGCTCAGCTTGTCAGGTGTGGGAGGGGGTTTCGGCCCACACATATCAGAGTCCAGTATTTGGCTTCTGGGAGTGTCTCTGATACCCATGGAGAGAATGGGCAGGGCAAAAGCAGAGAAAAGGGAAAGTATGGAAAGCTGGACAGTTTTTTTTGTACTGCATAAAGAGACTGTTGTTGAAATGCTCAGAAAGGTGAAGTGAAAGCGCTGACATTTTAAATCCAGCTGCCACCCTTGTGTGTCTTCCATGTTTTGTGAATGAACAGTGTGTTAATTGGGATCACAAGTTTTCATTCAACATAAGACTTGGATGTGAAATTGATAATTGCTGTTTCTTTGTCTGTACTTGTAAGGTGTGAAACCATCATGTAATTCAATGCTAATATTAATCTAAAATGTCACTTCAAACAATGGTATCATTAGTTAATTATACTCTGATTTATTTGTCTGATTTTTAGTACCTATTTCTTTCTATGTACACTACCACTACCATTTTTAAAATATATGATGTTTGTACAATGTAAAGTGTAATTTATTCCTGTGATGGCAAAAGCTTCATTTTCAGCTACCATTACTCCAGTAAGTAATGGTATTTGTCTTCTCCTGTTTCTAGTTCTGATGCTTTGCTGCAGCCATGTTCAGCAAGAAGAAAAAGTCCCGCATCCAGATCTCGGCCCCCTCCAACTTTGAGCATCGCGTTCACACTGATTTTGATGAGCAGGAGCAGAAGTTTGTGGGGCTTCCGCGCCAATGGCAGAGCCTCATTGAGGACACGGCCAAGAGGCCCAAACCTTTCATCGACGCCACAGTCATCACTACTGTAGAGCCACACAAGGTCAGCATCATTGTTTGGTCTAGGTCTTTAGTTTTGTATGTTAATGTGGTTAAGCTACAACAGTATTTTATCGTCTTTTGCCTTTTCTTTTTCATCTATTCACTATACCTCATTACCTGTTTGTGTTGCACAGGCAATTGTACGGGGTCGTAAGATTGGCGATGATGGCTCTCTCACATGGCTTCTGGATGAGTTTGAGACTATGTCGGTGATCCGCTCGAACTCCCTGCGGAGAGGCAGCCCACCGCAACCGCGCCGAGACTCCGGATCATCAGGAGGGGGCCATGAGAACGGAGAACACCCTCAGTACAGACACCCTGATCGATACGGAGACAGCAGAGAGAGGTGCACAACTGACATCTTATTCCAAACTAAATGTTTGGTTTCCAAAGACTACAATGGGAGTATTGACAGTGAGAATTTTTTTTAATCTATGTAGGGAGAAACCGCGTCATGAGCACCCAGGTGCTGATCCCAGACAGTCTCAGCGCCCAGCCCGTTCATCCAGAGAGGATGGCCGACCTCACCAGCAGCCTCGAGGTCAGGAGCCCAGTAGACACAAAGAGCCCGACTGGTCAGGAGGGCCAGCCCCACTGCCCCAGCATAGAGAGCGAGACCGAGACCGAGAGCCACGTGATTATCATGATCAGGTGGTGAGGCGAGAGGGGGCCAATGATAAGAGGCCCAAATCTAGCTACACTGGAAGGGACAGCAGCCCGCAGTCACCCCGTGAGAAGAGACCACTGTCTGGGCCAAATATCCGCACCCCTAACCTACCTGTTACAGAGGGAGTGATAAAGACCGCACAGCAGACCGGCCGACCTTTCAACACATACCCACGATCCGAAAGTGATTCTGGGAGGAGCCCCAGCAGTCAGGTACATGGAAATCAAACGAATGTGTATTATAGATCTGGGCTGCTAAGTGTTGTGCTATTTTTTATTATATAATAATTGTCTTTTTTTAATATAGTAAAATGTATTTATATTATAAATGAGACTATAGTATATAATATATGAAAAATGAGACTTTTAAAATAAAAATAAATGTGTATAGCATAATTTATAATATAACATTTATAATATAAAAATGTATATAAAAATGTTACTTTTATTTATATAGGATTATATATTATATAATAAAATATGCAAATATTATATTTTAAATGATAATATACAAAGTTACGTAGATTCATACAAAACAATACATGTAGTATAATTAATTTAAATATATTTTAACATAATATATTCTTTAATTATTATTCAGAATATTATCTTATTTATGTTTATGCAGGATTTAAAACCAGGAAAATCTCATGAGCCTTCCCACCACAATGGTCCCTCTACCGGGGCAGTCCGGGGTGGAAACAGTGGCAGTAAAAGTGCTTCTCAGGGGCAGCACAGAGCAGAGCCCCAGCATCACGCCTCCCACCCAGCCTTAGGCCCCGAGCCCCCCCACAGCCAGCAGATGCCCCCTGCACCAAAACCTTCAGGCCAAGCTGCACCGCCTCAGCAGACGCACTCGCCTCAGAGGGAGCCGCAGCGGGTCTCCCACGAGCAGTTCCGTGCTGCCCTGCAGATGGTGGTTGACCCTGGGGACCCACGCACATATCTGGACCACTACATCAAGATCGGGGAAGGTTCCACCGGCATTGTTTGTATTGCTACAGTGAAGACCACAGGCAAGCTGGTGGCTGTGAAGAAGATGGATCTGCGAAAACAGCAACGACGAGAATTGCTGTTTAACGAGGTGGGTGCAATCCACAGGAGATTACAGTGCTATAATTGGTTGTTCAGAAAGGTGTTTGTGTTTGATATTCAGCACATGGGAGCTTAATGCTGAAATTCCAATCAGCGACAGAAAAGCCAAAATGCTTCTTCAGTGAAAACTCAGTTTGTAGATTGTACATGATGGCACTGTGTGAAAATTATTACTGCTGGTTGATTTTCCTCCCACAAAATCTTTACTTATCCTCTTAATTAGATTTTTAAATAGAAACTTTCTGCTGGCTTTGTTTCTTGTTTCTAAGGTGGTGATCATGCGGGACTATCACCATGAGAACGTGGTGGAGATGTACAACAGTTACTTAGTAGGCGATGAACTCTGGGTTGTCATGGAGTTCCTTGAGGGTGGAGCTTTGACTGACATAGTCACACATACCAGGCAAGTGTTTCTTAGAAATCCAATCACTAATTGTTTTTCAGTTACTATTAGTTATGTTCTTAATCATATGTACTTTCAGATTCTGTTCACAATGACTTATTGTACTAGTGTTTTTTTATATCTATTTTATTTATTGCACTTTTTTTAAAGTCTTTTTTATTCACATTAAAAAAAAAAATCAGATCAGTATTTTATTTTATTTTATAAAATGAACATATGATCAACCATAAGACCAGACATCTTTAGAAATTAAATAATTCTGTTGTCTTTGTGACACAAAAAATGCATTTGCTAATAAAATTATAAATATACATTGTAATACAATTAGTGCTGTTAAACGATTAATCGCGATTAATCGCATCCAAAATAAAAGTTTTTGTTTACATAATATATATTTGTGTACTGTGTATATTTATTATGTATATATAAATACAAACACATGCATGTATATATTTAAGAAAAATATGTTATATTTGTATATTAAATACATTTATATATAATATAAATGATGTAAATATAAAAATATACATGTAAATACATGTAAATATTTTCAAAATATATACTGTATGAGTGTGTATTTATATATACATAATAAATATACACAGTACACAAATATATATTATGTAAACAAAAACTTTTATTTTGGATGCGATTATAGTTTAACAGCACTAAATACAATTATGAAATGCATTTACTTTTAAAGCCCATTCACCTGTTACTGAGCAACAGTGAAGTACCACTAGGTGGCAGGGTATCACAGCAGTCCTGTTTGGCATGTCATTCAGTCTGTTTGATCATTTTATCAGCCTTTAAGTATTTCGTTCAATGTTTAACATTTCCATTATTTTATTTGTCTCTTTTTCAGGATGAATGAGGAGCAGATTGCCACCGTGTGTCTGTCTGTTCTGAAAGCTCTCTCGGTCCTTCACTCCCAGGGAGTCATTCACAGAGACATTAAGAGTGATTCCATTCTTCTCACCCATGATGGCAGGGTAAGTCCCTCACCGCTCTTAAAAGAAAAATCTACTTCAATTACGTCAGATGATAACTAGTTCTTTGGGCCTACTGTCTGCAGAGCTGCAGCCTTACAAGTCATGTTTTGACTTGTGTTATGAGCTCAGAAAACTGCCCTGCTCACTGCCATTGGGTTGTTGTTTTCTGAGCACCTCAGTGTTGATGTTTAAACAGGTTTTTGGCAGACCTGTTCTTTTGTGTTCTCAGACCTGCATGTCCACTCGTGTGAGAAGAGGATCTAAATGTGTCATTAAGTCAGCAGTGTACTAAAGCAGAATTAAATTGTTGACCAAGTGCTGAAACCGCAATAACATTACTATCATTTACTTGAGTACTTGACTTAAGAGACCTCAAACACTGGTAGATCCGTGTTTAAAAAAGAAAAAAATATTTTTTTTAGCCACATGCTTCTTCATGCATTTTACAGAAATTTAATCTTGCAATTTCCGGCCATGATACCAAGCCCGTATCTTTTTTTGATGGTGCTGAAATAGGCAGTGGTTTGTTAGAAGGGGTCTGTACTCCATTGTGTCTGTGGTTTAAACAGGCGGAAGTTCTTTCAGCCACCCTCAGCTGTTTCTCGGCAGGGGCTGATTGTCTATGTATGTGTGTTTGACCTTACATGTTTCATTTCCTCTTGCATATTTCTGACGCTATATTCTCATGCAATATCCCAGAGGGCATAATTTCTTGTGTAGTTAGTCAAGCAAGTATTGCAGAAGCTTTCACTGAAAATTTGACAAGCTTTATTGAAGCTAATTAAGCAATTATTTGTGATACAAACAGGCCTTTTTTCACTTTTACATGCTCTTTTGTACTGTAACTTCATTTAACTGAATGTTTTAGAGCATGATGAGAATTAAAATATTAACCAGCAGATGACTATTTACACATTTATAAATGTCATGCATTAAGGATGTCAAATGTACTGGCATTTTGGTACCAAAATGATAGTTCTATAACTACGTTCTGACTCAGTTTGATAATGATCTGACTGACTGAATGATCTGCTTTCGAACTGTTGCATGTGTACTTGTGCACGTGATCTGTGAAGAGCGCTCGCACTGCCAGTGATCATGCTGTGCACAAGAACGATCACATGCGCTTCTTGATTAAAATGCCATCTTAGTGAAGTATTAATGGTTTGTCTTTATGGAGCTTAACAGACCTTCCGTTGTCTCTTATGTTGTTAATATTAATCTAACCACTCTGGAAAAACACCAGCAGTATATTTATAACACCTTAAGAGGAATAATGACCTGTAGATGCATTTCAGTGTAATCCCAACCAACGAAAAAAATCTCTGTTCTCATTTGCAGGTGAAGCTGTCAGACTTTGGCTTTTGTGCCCAGGTCTCAAAAGAGGTGCAGCGCAGGAAGTCTCTTGTAGGAACTCCCTATTGGATGGCCCCGGAGCTCATCTCAAGACTCCCATATGGACCAGAGGCAAGTCACATCCCCCTTTATTACATATGTTGCGTTACTTCTGACAGCACTGCAGCTCACACATTTCGGACTGTTCCTACAGGTGGATATTTGGTCACTTGGCATTATGGTCATTGAAATGGTGGATGGAGAGCCGCCATACTTCAATGAGCCTCCACTCAAGGCCATGAAGATGATCCGAGACAATTTGCCACCCAAGCTCAAAAACCTCCACAAGGTACACCCATGTCCTTTTGCTTAACCACGTGGGCAGAAACAGATTAATGTTTAAACCAGTGTGTACTGACCAGATTAAGCACATTTGGCTCTGTCGCTTACAGTGTTATTCTGTATCCACAGGTCTCGCCACTTCTCAAGGGATTCTTGGACAGGATGCTCGTGCGAGATCCTGCCCAGAGGGCCACAGCTCAAGAGCTGCTAAAGCATCCCTTCCTGAGTAAAGCGGGCCCTCCCTCTTGCATTGTTCCCCTCATGAGACAAAACCGCATGAGATGAGAAGAGAAATCGGGGCGGGATCTGTCAGGCCCTCTAATCTCAAAGCAAAGACCCAGATGCAAAGATGGAGTCCGTACTCTGCACAGTTTAAACATCTGAAATGATTGTACAGGTCAAGACTTTTAGGAGAAAAGGCCATTGATGCTATAGACATTAAGAGGGTTTTTTTTTTTTCCAAAACATTTTTACCACTGTTTTTACTACACTATAGAATACACCAGATTTGGTGACATGAAATAGACATGATTAGATACTTCACAGTGTTCTGCTAGAAGAGGTTTCCCTCTCTGGCTAATTCAGAAACACAAGAACATGTTCTCTCGGTGGTTTCATGTTTGACCTCTAAGGCCGTGCTTTTGGGTGAACCGAGTTAAGGATGTTTAGACATTATGAAAATGAACCACTTGGAGATTCTAATCTGCCCTCAATGTAAAGCAACAATTTTATGGATATGTTCCAAACCTCAAGCTTTTTCCCCTGCACTTCATCTTTTGCACCATGACCACACTACTCATTAATCCATTTTTAACAGGAAAACAACTACTGAAGAAAACCTTTTACTTAAAAAGATGAAATTCTAGACTCCTGTTACAACACTAAGCAATGGTAAACACTGGAGGTGTTTTTTTTTCTTTTTTTCCAGACCATTTTTAATTTTGTTTTAATGAAAGTAGAGTTATATTGGTTTTCATATTGCGTTTTGAGTGACAGTGTGATGTTTTAAACACTGTTCTGAGATTGAGCTGCACTCCAATATGAAACTTCCTCCTTTGATTCATTGTTCCACTTTTTTTATATATAATAAAGGGGGGGAAGGGTTGGGTGTAGTGTTTTTTTTTTTTGTTTTTTTTTTGTCCTCTTTCAAAACTTTCACCACGGCGCCACGCCACATTAGCTGAAGAGATCGAGTTGTTTTCAATGTAGGGCAGCCTGTCCTTTCATGTGTCCCCAAATCCTCCAGTTAAGTAGCTTATATCTTTGAAGTATCGTGGCCTTTCTCTGAAGGATTCATTGTGGTTGGTTTTGTTGGAGAGATGTTGAACTATACGAATGTATAGCTGAGCGTTACATATGCTCTCCTTTATGGGAGCTTGTTCAAAGTAAGTGGACCATATAGATATAGATCGCGATTGATCCCACACACTAAAATATAGGCCATAGTACTCGTGTAATTGGTCATGTACACTACAATGTTTTGTTATAAGAGCACCATGACGTTCGAGGATTAAGAGAAGAGTAGTGGAACAACCAAAGACTGTTTGAAATGCTGAAGGTTTATAATACTAATTAGTCCGAGTACACTACATCATGTTATAGAAATTGTTTACCCAGATAGGAAAATTCTGTCATCATTTATTAACCCTCATTACCTGTATAGCGTCCTTTCTTCTTTAGTGTTGTTTTGGCCATTTTTTAAAATGGCATCTTATGTTTCATGGAAGAAAGAAAGTCATATAGGTTTGACACGGCACGAGGGCGAGTAAATAATGACAGAATTTTCTTTTTTGGGTTAACTGTCCCTTTAAGACTTTATCTTTCCTTGCTCAGTCACAAAGATCCAGGACCAAAGTGGATGGGAACATTGACAAAATTTAAGAAAAAAACCCCCACATTAACTGGCCGTTTAAAATGAATCCAATTTGTGTAGTGACTCTACATGTGAATACTAGCTGATCATTAATGAGAATCGAGTGAATGCACGTTTGTGAGAAGATCAAGGTCACATTTACATTTGGTAATTTGCAAATCGTTTGAAGATGAATTGTAGAAATTAATCCTAGCCTGAAGTGGTAGCTTATGTATATATTTTGAGTTTTTCTAAAAATCGTTTTCTTTTGTCGAGGGCCTAAACTGTAACACAGCAACGATAACTCTAATTGTAGATGTGAAGGTTTGAGAAAATTAATGACCATTATTGACAGATGTAATTAATATAAAAACACTACTAGAATTTGTTTGTCTGTTTGTTTGTTTGTTTGTTTTTTCCACCAGTAAAAGTTTTTAATGGCATTTCTTTACATACTGGAACTTTTACTTTTTCAGGAGGTGAAACAAAAATAATGACAATCAGGCATTGGAGCAAAGTATGTACATGCATTTAAATGTATATTCAGAGATGAATAAATAATGAAATTGAGAGAATAGCGTTTATAGGTATTGTAGATAGTTGTTTAACATCCTCAGTGCACTGAAACAACAGATGAGGTTAGCATTCCTACAAAGAAAAACCACCTTAATGCATCTTTAATGCAGAACTGAAACTCAACACATTCTCCACAGTATGTTACTTGATTTGTGATCAGCCACATATATTTATTTTCTTTTAATTCATCTGCTAATGTTTAATGACTGTTGACTGTTCATAAAGAGGATACCACAAGCCTTATGTGAATGGATGTGAGCAAAATGATGTAATGCATAACTTTCTCAAAAGACTGGTCCAGTGAACATATTGAATAACTTTCAGAAATGACTTCTCTGTTTTCTGAATTGCATTCCCAGGGCCGATCAGAGCTTGATCTCTTATGTGGTAAGATAATGATCTGCTTTTTTTGTGTTATGTTTCCGATTTTGTTCCTCATGTGGTGCTCACAAACAATACTGCAAATGCTCTCTGGAAGGGTACATTGTATTATCATATGGCTTTCACTTTTTTTTTTTTTTTTCCCTCATTTAGTCTCTATTTCAGATTGTCACTGCATTAAAACTAATGGATCGCCCATATTCTGCTGTTGACTTATTTTAAGCCTAATAGGTTTCTAATTAATCTTGCACTGTATTTTTTTTTACAAATCATTTCCTTTTTTCATCATGTAGATAGTTTTAAAGAAACTTGTTTTAAGGGTGGAATAGAAGCATGAACTTTGTGCTCACTGCTGGCATTCTGATATCATCTTGATGTTCTCCCATATCTGACAGACTTGTTTTGGACTAATCATCTTTGAAATCTATTTGGAACTGCTACTGACAGGCCTGCATTGTTGTGAAGTATAAAATGGTTGATAATGTTTCTGTTGTTCTCTCCTTTTATTTCTAAGTATTGTCATTTTTGGTGAACAACCGATGTCAGAGTTCCCTCTATAATATGTGAATTTTTACTGGTGGTAAAATGGACTTTAAACTTTTTTTGTTTGTTTGTTTGTTTGTTTTTTCAAATACAGTTTTTAAACATCATCTTTCGGCTCCTTCATTTCACTCTTTAAGCCAGATGTGGTAGTATGATTTTGCTCTTGAGATGAGCATAAGTATGTTGTACAGAACGGTCATATGGCACAGGATGTATCATAATCATTTTGGTTGACATGACCTTGGTATATATATGATATGTGATAATTAGATGGTGTGAACTGGGAAAGTACTTTCAGTGAACTCAAGCATTATATTAAAATATGCATTATATAAAAATATAATTTAAAAATTATAAGCAGAAACTGCTTATATTTTATCATATATATATATATATATATATATATATATATATTATATAACATTAGATAATTTGTCTTATTTAAGAGTGTACAGGTGCATCTCAATAAT
>JAFVLL020007416.1:0-47370 GCA_021397915.2 Tor tambroides
AAAAGAAAGAGAGGGAGCAATGATAAAGTGGCAAAGGAAGTATCTTGGCCCTCGCTCTTGCCTGGTGAGCCACGTTAGCCTCTGGGCTTAATTGAAGCCAGGAGGGAGCGTTTAATAATTGCTGTCAGAAGATCAAATTTAATTCTCTTTTCACAGGACCGCTGTAGGGTAGAGTGAAACAAATTGTCATCGGAGATTTCCAAATGAACAAAGCTTTTAATTAGTCTGATTAGAATGCCGTGGTACAGAGGGAGAAGAGGGGATAAAAAAATGTGCAATGAAATAATCAGAGGATCATCCGAGCATGCTGTCTGGTGTTGCGGGGAGGTCACATGACTTTGTCTTCACTCCTAACTATCACTTTCAACATGGCTGACTTTGCAAGACATTGTCATTCTCTGCCAGTAATCTTTTTGGGTTAAAATATCAGGCCTCGTCTGTTGACATTGACAAGTTTAGGTTTTTTTTTTTCTTTTCCTTTTATTTAGTTTTCTGTGGAATTAATGAACACCTAAATCTGTTTCCAGATTTGACTCCTGAATTGTACAGCTGAGTAGTGGTTGCTGTGTCTACACTAGGTTTCCAAATGTGATAAACTATGCAGCGCTTCACAGCAGTAGAATACTTTTGTCATTCTGATTTTAGCATAAACATGCCTGTTCATACACAATTCAGATTTGAACAAGAGTAATGCTGCTTTCTAGAAATGATGTGACTCTTTTACTTTTGCAGAATCCAAGTGATTTCAGTTGAACCTGAGCTAACCACTTCTGTAAGATGATGTATAACAGAACAAAATGAAACCTGTTAGTAAATATGGTTGTTTATCTCAAACACTGAAGATGTGAACGTAGTCATAGTCATTGTTAATTAAATCAAATGTCTGTCATGCAAACGAGTCTATTTCTCTTTCTGTTTTTTTTTTTTTGTTTGTTTTTTTGACATGCTAACGTAGTTGGACGTTATTTCAGTTCTCCTTTCTTTCTTTAACTCCGTTCCAGTATACTAAGAACTCACCCAGAAGTCTGAGAGATTCTTTGAAGTAATGTCTTCAGTATAATGACCGATGAAACCACCCAAAGCAACCCACGCAATCTCCATTTCGTGTCCACCACACGGCCATCGCCCTGTTGACCAAGACCAAGCTACTGTCAGAGCTGTAATTTTTGCCTTATTTCTTTACTAACAGCTGGCTGGCCAGAACAGGACAGTGATCAGTCATTTCACCATTCACTCAGTATGTGTCTGTCAGCTGAGCAGCTGGCTTCAGTGCGCCTCTTTCAGTTACAGTTGACACAGTATGTTGTGCCATGCTTTCCTTGGGCCAGTAACCAATCGCTAATTGAAAGACAGCTCTCACCTTCCCTGGTTCTGGCTTTAGTGGGCCGCACTTCTCTGTTTACTGACTTCATGAAGGATGCAACTGCTGTTCACACCCTTTCATTCTATTTTCCACTGTTGCGCTAGGTCAGGTGCCACCATATGAAAGACCAACACTACAGTGCTTTTTCAGCAGACCTTGCACCAAATATCCATAGTTCCCTGTTACAAAGTATTCAGAAAGCAGTTCATCAAATTAGTTGGAGTCAAAAACATGACACAAAAATAAAATAAAATAACATACTATATTAACTGAGATTCTCAAGTGTGCAACAAGTGGACATTACCAAAGGCGATGGGAGTGATGTGAGCTGAAGAGTCATCAAATTAAAATTGTTTTAGTTATATATAAAATAATAATAATTTAATTAAATTAAATTTGTGTTTGTTTGTTTGTTTTTAAAAAAATGATAGGAAATTGTGAGGCGGTTGGCTGTAGTAAGTTAGCTGTAGCTGTAGTTGTCTGTTATAACATGGTAGATGCATGACATATCCATACATACAGAATGTATTTCAGTGATTAAAAATGCTTCATTAAATTCAGTAATTACTATTATATTAAATATATGTGAATTTGGACATAGCCAAAGTCTGTCTTTGAGAATGAAGAGATTCTTATATTAAATTGGAACTGACATAGAGAGTTCAACAACAAATCACTTAAAGTTAAAATTGTTGCATTGTTTTGAAACTGGATTCAAACCAAATAATGCTGTTTGCGGTGTAAACTCACATACCTGACATGAGCATGTCGTATTTTAGTCGTACATGACTCTGTGCCAAGATTCTTAGTTGTTTTGACAAAGAGAGGTGAACTTTGGGAAGTCAGAGGGGCAGGCGTGTTATTTTAAGGTACTTGTAGAACTATTTAAGTGATTAGCTGTTGATTCCTGTAGAGACAGAGGGAAGGTATTGCAGCGGAGTCCTGAAAGAGTGCCCTGTATCACATAAATAATTCCCTCCACCCAATGCCCCAATCTAGCAAA
Organism: Tor tambroides; assembly: GCA_021397915.2. NCBI lineage: Eukaryota > Metazoa > Chordata > Actinopteri > Cypriniformes > Cyprinidae > Tor > Tor tambroides. The sequence continues at coordinate 2,367 of JAFVLL020007416.1, forward strand.
GCACCTGAAAAGAGTTATTCACTAATCGCTGCAAAAACAGAACAGGAGTTCATCTATAATTTTACACTTTTGGTAATAAAACCTCACATTTTAAAAAAAACGTGTCTCTTCATCTGTGCTCATTTTTTCCATCTGGTTTGAAAAGAGTTTAGGAAGAAACAAATGACTTGAATGGTTTGGAAAATAAGATGGGCTGTGAAATCAGTTTGACTATCTCAGAATGAGGTTGTTTTGTGTGATGAAATCTAATAATGTGTGGATGCCGTGATTTGTCAACCATATCTGCTGTGAGTGTGTTGGTAAAGCCTTGTCATTAAAGTTTTGGCCTTAAGTGCTTAAAAAGTAAAAACCGCAAGACTAACAGTGGGCATTAATAAAACCGTTGTTACAGTCAGCTGTGGCTCAAGCCCTCAACTCTTTTTCTCTCTATTCTTCTCTTCTTTTTTCTTCTTTTCTGGCCTGGAGAAGGAAGCGCAGGAGTTTTGGTTCCCATTTTGTGTACGCTGGAACAGTTTAGGAAAGGAAGCACCTTTACACCTTTGATTGTCTGTGGCTTCTGATGTCATATCCTTCCACCATTCTGTGTGTGCGTGTATGTTTCCTGTCTCTATCCAGTGATACAGTGGGGGGTCTAGGGGGTATAGATGACCATGGAGAAACCCAGATAGACATTGATGCTCTCTTATTGTAGTTTTTAATGTGTTTTGACTGCATTCAAATTACAGTCGGTGGAAATTAGAGGAAATCCAAATTAAATGTGTTGTGTAACTGCTTTTCTGCACTAAACGTCCAATTATTAGGAACAACTGTAAACTGGTTGTCATATGCCATATGATTTGCATCATATGAGGACTCAATGTAAGATTTTTTTCTAATTGGTGCACAGAAGAATAACTTTTTTAATTTGTATTTTTATATTTACCAGAGATAATTGTCAGTTTAACAGTTCTTTTAAATGTGTTCTTTTTGTCACAAAATAATTTTTATTACATAAAAGAAAATTCTCAACTTTTTTCTTAACAAAGGCTTGAAAAAGAAAAAATAGATGTATTTATTTATTTGTTTAATATTACATATGATGCACCAAATCCTACATTTTCATTGGTCAGCGGGCAGTCGTTATTGTTGAGACTTATCATGGTAGCTCAGAAATGTCTTTACCTTTTATTTCTGACCACTTCTATTCAGTCAAATTTTAAAATCCACATGAAAAGTAAAAATGCATTCTGTATGCCAACCATTTTTAATGGCACTCATTATGATCTGCATTGCCAGAGTCCCTCCCACACTGCCCTGATCTCAGGATCTCAGGATCAGGTCACCCATCCTGTGCCATTTCCACAGCCGAGATTTATGGGCACTCGTCAGCTTTGTCCCTCAGGCAGACGTTGCCACACTTAAGAAGCACTGCCCATAATGACTTTATACAGACAATAGGCTGTTAACTCTCTCACTGTGGGCTCCCTGCCCCTCATCAAGCACAAACCAAACACCCGCACCTCCATAAATATGAGTGTTAAAGAAAAAACCTTGAGTGTAAATAACAATATTTATTTAGTTTTGAGGATTACAGCATGAAAAGTTCTTAGGATTAAGATGTGGAAAAAAGTCTCAAGGCTCAAAAGCGTGCCTTTGTATTGGAATTGTTCGGAAGACACATTAAAAATTGTTTTTTGGCCTCTTCAAGGAAATGGGAATTTATTTTAAAAGAGTGATAGTTTATTTAATGTATCATGCACCTCCTAAAAGGTTTACTTTCTGCCCCGTAATATGTTATTTCAAATCTTCTCAACCACATTTCCCCACGAGGATAGAGGATACTGCCCTTTTTTCAAACACACGCTAGTACCAAATGTCTTGCAGATGTGCTGTGAAGAAAAGAAAAGAGGGAAAGTGGAAGCGAGAGAGTTTGCGAAGGGTGGCAACATTGTGCTGAGGTCAATTTCTCAAAAGATCAGCTTCTGTCTGATTGTAATAATAACGTACAGATGACTTTAATGTGGTGGGAGTCAAGCACCGCTGCACTGTTCTGCACAGATTGTGCCAGATCTCAATAAAAGTGAAACCTGCCAGAGTTGTGTATCTCATCAAAACAAGTGTTTCATTATCAGAGACTGTCTCTGTACTTTCTTACAAATATAATTCATGGTATTTGCATCTTAAACATTTTTCATTCTCAACACGAGACCCCTTAGAGAAATAAAAAATTGCTTTGTTTCTTTTTTTTCCCTCAAAATTATATCGCTGAGCATGAAGAAGTCATATTCACTTTATTAGGACTTTGACAATACAATCGCGTGCAAAATATTTTTTTTCTTTTCCGGTGGAACACTAGGGACCGAGCCGACCCAGAATTGTGCTTGTTTATGAACGTACTCATTGCCCTCATAGTTCCATTTCTTAAAGGCAGAGAGAGACAGAACTAAAGAGAGAAAAACACACAGCACCTCATTACATCCCAGTGTCAGCGCCCCCACCTCTCTTCTCCTTTTCCTCCACGATTTCTCCTCGTTCCCCCACCACCCTTGTGCTCTGTGGCAGAGGAAGAGAGGCATGGTTAACAGATGGGAGGGTGGACGGCAGCTTCTCCTCCTTTTCCTCAAGAGAGACCTGCTCACATCTCTCTCGTTCTCCTTTGGTTTTCTCTTTTCGCTTGGATTTGCTCTTTGTACTCTTACTTTGAGCTCAATATATCAAATGAGAAAGGTTGTGGGTTAACTTGTGTTATCTTTCCCTCTCTGTCCTGTAGCATCCCTCTGTGACCCTTCAGCCCTTTGGTGGTGACCCTTCTTCCAGGCTTTCTTCTGTCTGTCACACTAAGCCAAGTCTGTCCTGAGGTTCACTTTGGGGGGAGGGATCTTTCTGGCCCTCGTCTCTCTCTCTCTCGCTCTCACCCTCCCCATATGCTTTGGCTATGGATTAGTGAATTGGCTTATCATGGCAGAGAAAGCCTGTTAGTAGTCCCTCTCCGCCTTACTCTTTCCCTCTCTCTGGCATAATTGCACATACTAAACACTAAAACCCTCTCACACACATATATATTTGATCTCAAACGCACACATAGTCTTTGTTCCCTTGCTTTCAGCAGGGGTCAGTCACACTTGTGCATCAAGAACAGACATATTCAGCCATATATTGTATATGAGTGCTTGTGTGGTGCCGACGGGACTGTTTTTATATCTAAAGCGTCTCTGGCTGCCGATCAACCACAGCTTGTCTGCGCTGTAGTTCGGCTTTACTGGTGTAAATTGGATTGTGCTCATCTGTGGTAATCTGAAAGCAGATGAGTGTGAGCGTGTGTACATGTGAAGGAGGGGATGACGGAAAGAGAGAGATGGGGGAGGTGGGTGGCCAGGGTGTACAGGAGACTGTGCTGAGGTTGAATCAGTTTACCTACGGGTGAGGGAAGGTTACCTGGTGCCTCAAATCATCCCATATACTGTATAGTGCCACCAAAAATATTTGAATGCTTGAGTCACTCATAAAATTGTATGGATATCTTTATATGCTTTAGATAAAAAATATCAAACCAACACATTTATTTACTTTTTTTAGATAGATAGATAGATAGATAGATAGATAGATTTAATTTTAATAGTTTATTCTTGTGTACTAATCTCAGTGTTTAAATGTTTTGATTTTCTGTTGCTGCACTTGATTATCACTTTTAAGTACAAATAACATATTTTTATTAAATAATATATCCAAACAATATGTTTTATCTATCTATCTATCTATCTATCTATCTATCTATCTATAGGTAATGTTAGGTCATAATGAATGAATGAACAAATAGTCCATTTAAAAAGTTAGTGCAGGTTTTCTTTATATGTCTACAGATTTAATATTTTGTTATCTAATGCGATAAAATTCATACTTTCATTTCAGTTTTTGGTGCCTCTGTAAACACGAGTCAGTGTCCAGATGAAGCCCATTAAAAGGCGTTTAAAATTACGTAAGGTCCACATTGAGACTCTGGCACGGTTGAATCAGGGATTAAAGACCTGTCGTTATCAATGAGGAAGTTGCTCTTTGAGTTGCAGCCATAGACCCTGTTTTGATTGAGTTAACTACTTAATCAGCTTTCAAATGTGAGCAGTGAAACCGCACTCCGTGACGCCAAGTCTGCTGGCTGCACTATGAGTAAATATTTACACGGGCGTCCAATCATTATCACCAGCTTGTAGTTGAGTTGTTTTGCTCCTTGTTTTATGTCTTTTACGGTGGTCCTCTAAACAATCATCAAGCCACTTCGGATTTCGCCACTTATGCGCTAAGACGTGCTCGCTAACAGTCCAGCTAACAGCTCTTGGTAAAGTACAGAGCGCTGTTGTTTGTATACTAAAAGAGTGTAACTTATTCACAGCTATTATTAGAGACAATGGAAAATAAATTATATCAACATCAGCACAAGGTTGTATTTGTAGCGGCGAAACTATGTATTTAACAACTCTATTTCAACAACACCGAGAGAATCCAACAATTCAGTGTGGAATTTGATAAATTAGCCACACTGTATGAAATGAAGATGGATCTGAGCCAATGAAATTAGAGTTTGCTTGCGGTTCAACTCAAATGACATGAAAAAGTCTCTGGAACGCTTTAAAACACCTACTCCACCCATAAACACTTGATTATTAATAAATGAGAGCAGCATGGCGGTGCGGATAGACGTGAGAAGCGCAGCGTATCCTTTAGGTGTATCTACATCAATGTTCCTCGCTCGTTCTGGCAGGTGAAATCTGGTTCAGAAAGAAGAAAAAGAGCTGGAGAATAAAGAGAAAGCAATGGAGGGCTTTTAACGTGACACCACTGACAGCTTTACTGCATTACAGCGAGCTTAAATAATGGGACGCTCATTTGCATAACGAGGGACGTTATCACCTCTACTGTCAGAATAAAACACAACAACACTTCTGCCGCTCCTCCCAGAGATGAATCGGGTTGGCCTACTTTACAGCACCAAAGAGGTGCGCACATGCACACAAACACCGGCACGCACACACGTGTGTTCTGTGATCGCGCTGTGTGGATCTGAGCTGTGAGCACTTTATAGAAAGCCTGGGTTAGCTTCTCGGGTGAGGGCAGCCTTTCAAAAGCAGAAAGAGCTCAGCAGGAGGGCCCGATAAAGGCCCCGCACACCTTTTTCCCTGAGAGACGGAGAGCCGAGCAAAGCCGCGACGTGACAACGGGATTGTATTCTAGAGCGGGTTAAATTAGGATGGCCCACGTTTCCATTCAGGTTCTTCTTCAGATCTTATGGATGGTAAAGCCTCATCTCATCATCAGCCACACACAGTTCTGTTGCGTTCACACAAATTTTCAGCTAAAAGGGCAATTCCAATGTGTTCATTCGGCGCGCTAGTGACAATTCTGTGCAATATTACACCAGTGTTGTTTAGGAAAGTAGCGCTGCTTGTTGTTCGGGCGACAGTAAACGTTACACTGCAAATGATTAGAGCTGTTAAGTTAGTGGCACTTCCAAAACACTGTCAAATTCTCTGTGACTGTAGAGAGAGCATGACAGTGCTGTCTACCCTCATAGTCGCAGCCGAAGCACGAGAATCTGATTTGCATGATATTGATGGCAGAAAACAGCGCTGCCTCGGATCGTCGGCAGATTCTTTTGTCTTTATTTGCTGTCCCATGTGGCTCAGACTCTGCCTTTCCCTGTTTTTTAACGCTGCGGTTTCGCCATTTTTCATCTGACTTAATGCCTTTCTCTCTCTGCCTTTCGCAGGTACAGCTACTGGAATCTTTGAATTGAGCGGAGGAAGTCGAGAGAAGAAAGCCTGGTTTGAAGAAAAAGCAAGCAAAAACAGAGGGACGAAAGAATAAAGTTCATTGGAGAAAGAGAGAGACGAAAACACGGGGACAATGGGGAGGAAAAAGATTCAGATCACACGAATTATGGATGAACGCAACAGACAGGTGAGTCACACTGACCAGAAGGAGCCAAAAACTACCTCTAGACAACTTCCTTCACATAAGTTTGATGGGTTATTTCAAACCAAAATAGACCAAGTAGGTGGTGTGTGCACGCTAATTGTTGGCGTCCTCGCATGCCGCCACCTCTCGCTTATGGCTGTGGAGTATTACTTTAGCAGGGGCAGGGTGGGTGGAGAACACAGACACGCAGAGATGGCAATGGTGGAATGATGCCACATGCTTTAGGGCTTTAGGTGGAGTCAACACAGAGGTAGAAGATGGCCCTCGAGGGGCCTTCCTGCAATAGCTAGTAGTTTTCCTTCAACTTGGCTCTCAGATCGCCAAGATCCTGTTCATCACTTCATAATAGAATAAACTGTATTCACTGAGAGAATCTTTTTATTATTCATCCCTGCTGAAAAATAACTGCTTAAACCAGGTTTTAGCAGTTTTAAGCTGGTCTTGCAGGTCTCCCAATCTTCCCTTCCTAACCAGCAGCCAAGTGCCCAAAACCTCAGCTTTGACTAGTTAAGGCACTAAGATCATAAATAATTGTATTAATTTGGCTTAAAAAAAAACTTCTGTTAATGCATTTACATTTGAACAATTAGAAAAACATTTGTATCTCCATTTCTCTCAGAATCAAGTCAGGAACACACAAAAACAGGCAGATATTATGCATAGCAGATACTGTAGTTGTATTGATCGTATTGGTGCCAGTTACATAGACGCTTGTTTTACTGCAAGATCAATACATGTTCTTTAGGTTTGACATTTACATTTGTCCTCTTATGAAAAAAAAGTAGAAAACCTGGAAAGCAGTTTGACAGAAAGTAACCTTGACTAGTTTGAGGTTTTTCTCTTTGTCTTCTGTATCATAACGTGACTCTCTGAACAGTCAACCAGAGTCCTCACATCCTTTCACAGGATGACATTTTGTCACAGAAACAGACATTCATAGTTCCTCAGTCTGGTCTGGAGAAAAAAAAAAAGATGTGATTTTGGGAAAAGGACTTGGCTAACAGTTGATATGACTGAGTGAGACCATACTGCTGCAGTTAATGGCTGCTGTCTGGACCTTGGGTGGGTTGATCAATTATTGAAGATAGTGTGAGGGCCCGAGGAGAAGTGGAGGAGAAAGAGAGAAAAAAGCGGGTGAGGAAAGTAATGGGCGTGTCAGCCGGAGCAGACGGAGGGGGCACAGTGACATTAGTCATTCAGTACTTGTGGGTTGAGTAAGTTCTCCCCCTTGAGGAATCCAGAGGCTCACATGCATGTGGGCACTCATGCCAAATGCTGAAAGAATGAGTCAAGGTACTTCTCAAACCAGAAACTTCTCTGTTCTCTGTTTCTATTTATTTAGAAAAACCAACAAGTTTTGAGGTTAACGAGGCATCATATTGAATTAACTTCTGAGTTTAAAATAACATAAACATATATAGTGCGAATTTCAAAGGTTTGTGTTTATGAAAAATAAAAGTCGTATTGGTGAGTTTACATTTGCTTAAAGTAATAGTTCATCCAGAAAGAATATTTTTGTCATTATTTACAGAATTTAGGGAATTGGCACACACATGATGACTATTAACTGCCATTATATAGATTTTTCTCTTTTTTTTTCTATTTTTGTCTTATCCACAGAAAGTAGCGTGAGTCTATAATGACAGAATTTTCCTTTTCTACACAACCTTTTCTACTTTCAGTGTTCAGAGACACAGAGTTTCTAATCATAAGCAAAGATAAAAAGGAAAGGAGGAAAGAAACGGAGAGAAGGAGGAGGGGGCTGAGGTCAGGATGTTTTTGGCGAGGCTATCGGATTGCACAGAGAGCATCCTGTCTTGGTGTTATCGCTTTTCTCCTCTCCTTCTCTCTCTCTTTTCTCTCACTCCCCCTTAACCAGACTTCAAGATCAGAGATTGATACAGGAAGGATACCTGATGAGAGCCAATGCCACAGATTTCCAGGTCTTGGGATAAAAAAGAAGAAAGGGAGGGCAAAGAAACAAACAAGGACATTTATTTCCTTTTGACCAGTTTCCTTAAAATGGTTGAAATGAAGCTTTTCATACTACTTAATTACTTATGTTCTGTGAATGTTAAGATGCGTCACGTTATGTGGGATTGACCTCTTGGCTTAAGTAAACCTCCAATCTGCATGATTGCAATTTTGCAGGACAGTGGAATAGATAAAATATGTTAGCATTTTAAATTTTTCTAATTATTTGTAATGTATACCTTAATAAACACAGAAGCTCTTGAACATGACATTTATCCTTTTGCCAAAATCGGTCATAGATTTGCATGCTTACTGTCTAGTATGACCACATTGTCAGCCATATGTCAACAACTTCAATGAAAACCAATGCCAAAACCTACTGTGGCCTTGCAAAGTGATAAGAATAAGCTCATAAATTCTCCAGAAGTTTTGGTCAGAAGATGCTTTGCTGAAAACATGCATCATAAATGGCTGTGTATTTATAGCGTATACGTCATGTTCAACAGCTGGCACAGGGGTTATCACTGACTCTTGTCCTGTTGCTGCCATTCATCTGGGGCTGTGGCAAACAACTTGCTTCTTTGTATTACAAATGAAGCATGAAGACAGACATCACAAGACAAGAATGGAGGGCCTTTGACTTACAAAGGGTTTTTCTTTTCTATTTTGCTTTTTCTCTCCCCTCTAGCTCTTAATGTGTTGAAGACGTGGCTGGGGCTGTGCATATTTTCACTTCCTCTTTAAGGAAATCTTTCCATACTGAAGCCAAATAAACAACAGACTGTTTCAATGGTGTTACCTTAAGCTCGACATTCTTGAGATGTTTGCTCTCTTCTCATGCAAATGCAACCAATTTTTGTTGCAGAGTTTCATTTTATGGGTGACCAAAGATGAAAAAGATGATGCTAATAATAAATTACAAAATAATTATATATTAAAATATATTAAAACAGAATATATTTATATCAAATATATGTATATAAAAATGATAACTAAAATTTAATGTATTTCAGTGATGGCAAAGTTGAATGTTCAGCTTCAGTGAAAATCAGCCTCCAGTCTCCAGTGCTGCTTGATTCTTCAAAAATTATTTTAATATGTTGATTTGGTGAAAACAGTTGTGCTGCTTAATATTTTTCTGTGAAAACTGTGATAAATTAAAAATAAAATGATCAGTTTCTGATCAAAAAAATTACTTTTGAACTGTAGTCTATATGAAATAATTTTTTTATCTAACGTATAATGGCTCTGTTATTAATATAATTGCATATACTTTTCATTTACCATGTCAACATGTTAACTTTTATTCATACATTTTGCCTGATTTGTTGATTTAAAAACAAGACAGGATAGAGCTAAATATAAAAGGCGAAAGTATATGATATGACTTTAAATACTAAATGGATGTAATGGAAAAACCTAAACCTACTCAGTGCATAAGAATCACCGTTTTCAAATATTTAATGTTTGAATGCTCAAAAATCTTTGGCTCAACTGTCGTCTCCCATCATTTCCTTGCTGATATCACCTCTTCCAGATTGGCAGCTTCCCTGCGGCCCACCCTGCTTCTGGCGCCATGCTTATGGGCACAAGGCCTCAGTCGCCCTGGGCGGCCACTTTGGCTCCGTAGCCCACCTCCTGAAAACACTTGCACAGAGCAAGGCACCTCCAGCAGGCCTCCCTGGCGTTGACTGGCTGCCCAGAAGCTTAGACAGAGGGCATCAGTGTGAGGAGCCTGGCTTTCTTCCCCCCAGCCACTCAAACACTTTCCTGGGCACGTCACATGAAAGGACCCCCTGTGTCATAAAAGTGTTAGGCACATCGCTAACAAGAGCATGCTTACTGTCTAATTTTCACACTGCTGAATACACAGCATACACTTACAGGCACGTTTGAGAGAGATGAATTTGTGTAATAATTATATTAAAATAAAATTATGTTTAATCTGTTATAGTTTGGAACTAGTGTCAGTGCTGATTCATCTGCTATATGATGACAAGAGAGGCCGCAATAGCAAGTTTAGGGTGGGATATGGTGGATGTCTGATATTGGTGATGAAATAAAGGTGTTGAAACATTTGCTTATTTGAGGAATATATATATATATATATATATATATATAGTTCAAAAGAGGCAAGTAATACATTTTTAAGAAATAATGTCATTCAGTCAGGATGCAATAAACTGATTAAAAGTAACAAAAACACATTTATAATGTTCCAAAAGATTTCTATTTTAAATAAATGCTGTTCTTTTGAACTTTCAATTCGTTAAAGATTCCTAAAAAAAAAAAATCACAGTCTCCACAAAAATAAGTAGCACGACTGATGACTGTTTTCGACACTGATAATAAGAAATGTTTCTTGAACACCGAATCAGCATATTAGAACAATTTCTGAAGGATCATGTAACACTGATGACTAGTAGTGGCTGCAGAAAATTTGGGTTTCAAATCACAGGAATAAATGGCAACTTAATATAATATAAAAACAGTTATTTAAAAATGTAATAATATTTCACAATATTACTGTTTTTACAATATTTTTGATCAAATAAATGCAGCCTTGATGAGCATTAGAGACTTCTTTCAAAAACATTCAAAAGTGGCCCAAACATTTGAATGGTAGTGTATAGTACATTTTGATTTATTCTATTCCATTTTTATTTGAATGGGACAAGAAGGAAATGATAACTCACTTTGATATGAACTCGAGTTTTAACCTACAAAGAGCAAAAAGAACAATTGCAAAGATTTTGGGATTTTCCTCAGCAGAAAGGGATAGTTGTCACACATTACTTCTGTGTTAGAAATCCGTTTTCTGGAAGCATTCTGTGATAGAAGATCGTTCAAAAGTACGTACTTTAATTGGCACTCAGCATGCACTAGATGTGGTTTTCACCCCTCTAACTGACTTGGCAAATGCAGGCACCACACGTTCTGTAGGCTTCTGTTACCTTTCTTTTCATCTCTGCCTCATGATGGTGTGATGGCATGGAGACGGAGCTTGATTCAGCCACCCATGACAACAGAGGCGTCTCTCCAATCAACAACGGAAAGGTGTAAAACAGTTTGAGTAAAATTAACAGCAAGAAAATAATGAGGCCCTCTGGGTATCCCATCACCCCTTGCTCTCCTCTCCACGATTCCCACCTTTCTCTTGTGATCGTTACCTCTGCGCCTGTCTCCTCAAGAAACACGCTGTGCGTGTTTTTTCACTTTTTCATCTGTCTCTCCCTCTCTGTCTCTCTCTCTCTCTCTCTCTTATTTTTCTGCTTCTTCACCAACATCTTCTCAAATATTCCTTTGCTTCCGCGAAGTGTAACTTCTCCAAATTTCTCCTCTTCGAATTGATCTTCTTAAAATTCTTTTGTTCCTCTTACGCTAATTGTTATTCCACTTTTCTTCTCATTATTCAGTGATTTTCTCATTTTCATTTTTCACGCAGGTTTTGCTTCTTATTATGTTTCTGCTGATGACCTTCAAAACATTCTCTTTGTTACAGCAAGTGACGCTCAGTAAGATTTTGAAAGCAATCCTTAAATACCACATATTTTGTTACTATCAATGTAGTTTAGCAGAAACAGAGCACAAAAGCATCTCCTAACATCTTTTAGCATTCAAATATAAGTTGTTCGGAAAGGAAACAGAGGCGAATTTGTGTTTGGTAGACATGTCTGTTGTCAATACAACCCTTACTGTGAGACTTCACCATAATGATTCATATAACATGGAGCGTGAGCGGGGAGATTTCGGGGTGCGTGGGTCGCATGGATCACGGTGCAGGGGCAGATGGTGACAAATGGACATTCATCCTCCCTGTCTCTGTCCTCTAGAGGAACTCCCCAGGGGAAAAATGCACTGGAGGCGGGAAGCAGAAGCGAAGCCATTGTGAAGGGGAAGCTATCAGGCACTTCCTGTTATGAGAGGAAATGCATACAAATGTGCTTCCTGACCTCCCCCCTCTGACTCCCCCTCACACACGTGCACACACACACACCAAATTCAGGCTGGGAATCGGACCTTTTTTCTCCTTTCTCCCTTTTATTCTTTCTGTTTGAAAGTGAATCTTCATCACCTTACTTAAGTCTACATACTCGGCAGTTTGTTTGTCATGCATTACAAGAATGTCCTCACATAATAAGGGCTTCACACTTCTGTAGTCTACAGGTTCAGGGTTCGAAGAAACAAAATCACGATCGTTATGAACCGTGGTCCGTCATTTCTTGCAACTCTCACCACATCGAGGAGGTGTTGCAACTGGCGTTTTCTGCAATTAGCACGCTGGCTCGCTGAAGGCTCATGAGCTTCACAGATAACAAGGAATGAGATTGTGGAGGCAGGTAGTGAGCAGGAGAAGCAGGAGAACATCACACTTGAGGCCCTTGTGACCACATTATTCCAGTTTCATGTATGGTGAACTTTGTACCAAAACACTGGTTTTGGAGACAATGAGTGTAGGAAATCATTGAGTTCTTCTTCATCAGATGAGATAAAATAAATTATTTTGGTTAGTATTCAGTCATGTGATATCAAAATGGTGGCCACGTCTTGTAAAATAAGCAGCTTTTATTAGGCTACTGATTTGAGTATTTCTCTCATGTTGAGTGGACATTATTTTAAACAGATTTCCCACTCATATTTTAGGGGTAAAACTTAATAGGATAGTTATTGCATCATTTACTCACTCTCATCTGACTTCCTGTCTTCTACAAAACACAAAATAAGATATTTTGTTAACCAAACAGTTCTGGTTACCATTGAGTTCTATTGTCAAAATATCAGAAATATATTTCATAGAAGAAAGTAAGTCAGATGGTGGTGTTGACATGAGGGTGAGTAAAGGATGAAAGAATTTTCATTTTGGGTTGAGTATTTATGATCTAACACCTTTTACTTAAATAGGAATATACCTGAACTTATGTAAATTAATAGCAAAGTGATATATTAAGGAAACTTTATGGACATTAAAAGAATATAAATGAGATTGCAAAAAGCCTTTGATGAAGGATTTGTGAAATATCTTTAGTATGTGGTGTTAATGTTTGACTGTGGTGTCGATGTCACTGGCCACAGTTGTTAGCTTGACCACATTGATTATTTAAAGTCCTTATATCTCCATATCTGACTATCTGTGTGATACTACTTCCTCTTTCAGAGAACTGCCCTGCAGATTGCTACATTTATTTTGGAAGTGCGAATTAATGACTGACTTTGTTATTTGTTATTCAAATAATCCAAAATTCAAAGTCTGTTCATCAAACACACTGTTCAGCATTTTCTTTTCTCAACCTGCTGTCATACTGGAGGTCAAATATTTCAAATGACAGATTTTTGGCTTATTCTTTTCGCATCTTGTCACACTTGCCAAATCTCCAGAAGCCTCACGAAGAAACCTCTCAGAACTGTTAAGCCACACTATAGAGGCTTTCTCAGGAAGCTCGAAACTCTCATTTTGGCTTTATCTTGCAGAAAAGGGAGCTGTCAAAACATCAGTTGTGTTGTTTAAGTGCCTGTTCAACTTGTCAAAACGATCTTGTCAAAATGATACATAATCAATGCATCATTACTTCTCTCATAAATTACTAGAAATATGATGATAGAGGATGACCAGCAGGATGAGAATCACTACTACAACTTTTGTAACTGTAATCTCTAAAGGATGAGAGATCACTGTCAAACAAAATTGGTGAACTCCAGTTCAAGTACACAAACATTATTCTTTTAAGGAGATAGTTCCCCCCAAAATTTAAATTATTTTATTATTTACTCACCTTCACAACAAACCTGCACGATTTCCACATTCTGTGGGGCACAAACAAATTCTTAGAATTGTTTATCTGTTTTTTTTTTATTATTATTTATGACCCCACTGACTTTTATTATGTGGACAAAAATGTTTTCAAAATAATTTTCAGTGCTCTGCTGGTGAAAGAAGTCATATGAGTTACATCAGAGTGAGTATATTCATTTTCATTTTTGGGGGAACCATCCCTTTAAGGAGCTATTTCTACTTTTCTGGTTGATTCAGTGATATTAAATAAGATTTTTGCCTCGAATTGAACCAGTTAATTTAGATGTTACTACAGTATCTGTTTAGATTACCTGAAAACAAATGTTTTTACAGTACATTATAAAATGTTCCTACTTGTTACACAAGTTTTATTTCGACTATACCCATATTTATTTTAATTAAAACACAAGTTTTTGAAACAAAGGCTTCATCTACTCTTTTATATAACTATGGCTCATTCTTTCTTTATTTTATTTTTTTCATTTAACACACCAGATAAGCTAAATAGTTTCACAATGACAATGTCAGAAACAAATTAGCAGCATCAAATAATGCAATACCTTATGCTAATACAACTTCTCTTGGTGATTGTCACATGCACAATATATTTTGTAATGTAATGCACTTTCGTTATGCAATAAATAAAGAGATATAGATTGCTGTGAACATGTATCACAATAACAGGTGCATGGGGACATTTTGGCTACATTTAAAAGAGATGAAGAGTTTAGTGGTTTGGCCTCAAGATACCTTCTGTGTCATAAGCTGGTGTGTGCGTGTGTGTGGTTTCTCAAACGCTGCATTTAAGTGCTCAAGAGACATGAAACCTATGAGGTCAGAGAGAGATGCTTCTTATTTTTAATGCTGCTAATTTAGATGAGAACATGCACTGAGAAGTCATTAACAGCCTCTCAAACACTCTGTGGCAGCGATGATCTTTGTGTGTGAGTGAATGTGTGCATGTGTTTGTATGTCTGCACGTCTGCTGAAAAGTGCATTTGCACACAGATGCACGCAAGGAGAATTTGCCTCCTGTGCAATACAGGCAATCTTTCTTTTTTTCTTTTTTTCCCCAGTTTACTTAAGGCAAATATGGTTAACCTTCATTATGAAATGAAATCCTAATTATACAGTTGAACTTTTGTATTAGAGGGGTCAGACAAAGTTAGTGTTAATGTGTTATTCTTAAACGAAAGGTTAATGCATGATTTCGGAGGTTATATTTCAGTTATTAAAGCTATTTTCTTCTTATGAATGCAAGAATAAAAGCAAAAGTGAAATAGGTATTTTACTTTTGGTTAAAGAAGAGAATTTCTAAAAGATCTTCAGTTGATTTATGAGAGGAAGGAGCTATTACGCTATTGTCTATTTTTCCAGATAATTTGGAAGAGCACAAAGGAAAATAAAGGAAAGTAGACAGAAGGAAAGAAAAGTAACATTGATTTTCTGAAGAAACACTGTATTTAGGACAACTCAGGAGTCAGGAATATTTAAGAGCATCAATGCGCTAAGCAAACACACATAGAGTCATCCATCTCCGTTTTTATGCCAACCAGTGCTTTGTGCTACGCCGTCAGTACAGCCTGGGACTTGTCTAACCTTTTTTCCCCTCTTCTGACTCTCTCTAGGTGACGTTTACAAAGAGAAAGTTTGGCCTGATGAAGAAAGCCTATGAGCTGAGCGTGTTGTGTGACTGTGAGATTGCCCTCATCATCTTCAACAGTACTAACAAGCTGTTCCAGTATGCCAGCACAGATATGGACAAAGTGTTGCTCAAATACACTGAGTACAATGAGCCACATGAGAGCAGGACCAACTCTGACATTGTTGAGGTGAGTTTCTTTTGTATTTTTTGTATTTTTATTTATTTATTTATTACAAATATTAATTAAAAAACAGCTATAAGAAACCAATCTTTCTGACCCCAAATGTTAACAATATGTTTTTTTGTTTTGTTTTGTTTTGTTTTTTAATGACATGTCATGTCTGACAAATTGAATGAACATTATTTATTGACCTGATAAACATTATGTAATTTAGTGGCTGTTTAAAATGAATCTAATGACAAAGTGTTGCATAGGAAATGGAGATTGGTATATTGAGGGTCCTTTAGGTTGCTTTAAAGTCTTGGCCAGTGTTTTATGTGTCATGTTTCAATAGACTAAATGTATCTTTAACGTGATTTGGATTAGGTTTCCATGTGCATAGTGCCATTACACTCTTATTTTCAGCCTAGTTCTTTTTCATGGAGAGACTCTATAGACACAAACCCAAATGTCAAGCAGTTTTTGGAGTCTAATTATAATTATAAAAAGTACACTGACTAAATACATCCAGTATCATGCTGTATTTCATTTCACTCTGTTCTTTTTGAATGCCAGCTACTTCGATGTCTGCATTTTCTCAATCAGCTTAATGCTCCTAAAGGCTCTCAGGCCTTAGAGACATGTTGTCCGTGGGTTCCTGCCATAAACCTGAGGCCAGGCCACACTAAGCTATTGTAGCTGTCTTGAGGCAAACATCCAAAAGCATGAGCTGCTTACGTAATCTACTTTTCTGAGATGTCACAACACATTTAAGAAGCAAAGGTGATGTACATGGGTTGACAAGGTGGTCCTCTGAAGGACTTAAGGGCTCTAGCAGTGTCCTCTTGCCATGCGCAACAACAGGTCCACATCTACAAACAAAGTTAATATCCCTAGATCTATGGGTGAGTTTGTGAAGTGGTTTGATCTCAGTCTAAGTGCACTCCAACTCCTTTGCTCTTAGAGTCAGGCAAACAAAACATGTTTTTCTGTCTACTTCCTTTTTTATACTGACATATTGTCACAAGTCACATTCCCGCTCACTCTGTGGTCCGTCTTCGTTTCCGCTGCATGTACACTTGCTTTAATTCGCTCAATAACTCTGCAGCTTGATAATTTAGGTTTATTTATTTACATATTCAGCAAGTGTATTTCTATATGCATATATCTCATAAAGCCAGCGTGGCATTTATAATTAATATATTTTTATTTGTTTTTATGTGCTAGGAAATATCATCTCAAATGAGAAAATGGGTTTTTGTAAATTCATTGATCAGCTGTCATAAAGTCTGCAACACGCTCACCGTTTTTGCCTCTTCTACAAGCTCAGACCTTGAGGCAGATTTAAAGGGCAGGTAGAAAGTGCTTGTTATTTCTGCAGTGCATCAAGGCGCAATTACAAAAATGCACTCCAAGCTTGAGCAGCTGTGCTAGATGAGGTTTACCATTTTGATGCATGAAGAATCGCACGGAGGACTGAATGTCATATGCTTTTAATGTGTATTACACATTCCACACTCCATGATGATCCACTTTACACTCAAGTGGTAATGTAAAAAATTTGCTGTTTATTATTATTATTATTAAAATGTATGTAACAATATACAACAATAATCCTTATTTTTTATATTTATATTTTTGTAATTTTAAATATTATAATAAAATATATTAAATAATTAAGGTGCTAAGTTGCTAACTAAGGTGCGATATATTAATTTATAATTACATTACAATTCAAACATTATTTGTATAACATTCTTTCAAGAGTATCACACGCTCACAATTTTATCAAAAACTCTTGTAGTTAGCTAGACCTGAAACTGTCTTTATCAGTGAGCTCTGAGATAAAAGTAAAATGTTCATACTAGCTGTATTTCGTTTTTCGAAAACAACTTCGTAGTGCTGCATTCTACTTAAAAAGCAAATCCTAAACATCTTGGTTTGCTCTGCCGCGTGAAGACAGAAAATCACCACATGCAAACATCGAAGTGGAAAGAACATAAAAAAGAGCATAGCGAGCCAAACTGCTCCCATCACCAACAACAGCTTTAGTGGAGTTTCTTTCCAATTTGCCAGATTTCGTGTTGGAGAAATCGATTTGAAGGTGGCTAAAATGCCGCCCTAACTGGATTTGTCGACACTGAAGTGCTGAGCTCCTGCAGGGCCCCGTTTTTCTGCTGCTAGGTTACATCATGGCCAGGGGATGTGGGCGGTAGGAGGTAAAGAGGAACAAAGCAGACTTCCTGTTGTGATGGCAGGATGGGGACGAAGCCTTGGGGTGGGCCGGAGGGGGAACTCGGCATAGGGGTATCAGTGCCATAGTTCAGCTTTGAGCTGTAGTGTGTGTGCGAAACATGTTAGACAAATACATATATCGGCTATGGACCTGT
The DNA here is from genome assembly GCA_021397915.2 of Tor tambroides. Taxonomy (NCBI): domain Eukaryota; kingdom Metazoa; phylum Chordata; class Actinopteri; order Cypriniformes; family Cyprinidae; genus Tor; species Tor tambroides. Next base: position 20,276 of record JAFVLL020007416.1, read on the forward strand.
ACATACAGAGATTTAGCATTGTTTAAACACACACACTCATAGAAAACACATCTTTCCTGTCTTTGCCTGGAGTGCCTGTGGGGTGCAGTGGGAGGATAAGGAGAGGCAGGGGAGCCGGGCGCAGCGTGTGGGCGTCTTGAAGAGCAGCCTGCTACATTAGCAATAAAGCTCCATGTAATTAGCATGTCTTTGGTTGATAATTAGCGTTGTTGGGAGAGAGGCAGTGAGAGGCTTGCCCAGCCTCTTTAGCTCTGTTTATGAGAGGCTAGAGGCTCTTCTACCCTGCTCTACTCTCCCTGGCTCTTTCTTTCCGCTTATGTCTTCCGTTTTCATCCATTTTTATCTTTGCTTTCGTAGGTCAGGCCATTCTTCCATTCAGCCGAAATGTACGCGGATGTGCCTTCTCAATTTGACATTTGCATAATAAAGATATAAACATGAGAAGAGAGACATGACAAATAAGCAAGAGATGAAAACTTTTCAGTTGTTGATTTTATTTATTTTATTACAAGTCAAAATGCTGAAAGACTCATAATGAACTGGGACCTTGATTAATTAAAAAACAGGTTAAAAAAATTATCAAGTGTGTTCATTGTTGTGCAAGCTAGAACATATTTTTCAGTTTTTACGTAGCTCTTCATACCTCAGTCGAAGCACACATCCTAGCATGTTTAGCTTATATACAAAAACTCATTAAAAGTCTCCTACGTCTTAACATCTGAGGCTAGACAAAAGGTGGGAAGGTCCAGATAATTACACCTTAAGTCATGAAGAAAGAACAAATTACGTGTGCTTGTGTAAGGTAAAATTATCTAGTTTTAGATTAGCAGGGGGGGAAACAACACAAACACAACAACATGGTTTGGTTGTCAAAATGCTCTCATTTGTTGGCACAGTTGTGTTTATTTGGCAGGAGATTAAAAACTTAAACGGTTATAGATTTCCCATAATGCACTGTGCCAAACCAGTTTCCCCAGCATGTGTGGAGCATTAACGCTCAGCTGAGGCGGTTTTATTTTTTTTTTTATTTTTTTTTTTACAATTGTTGAGGGATCAGCTGCATTTATACTCACCAGTCTCCATTTCATTATTATTTAATTTAATTTATATTAAATGAAATTGTAAATTAATGAATAATATTAATGAATTTATAATTTATAATAATATTAATTAATGAATAATCAAATATAAAAATAAAACACACTATAAAGCATTATATAAATTATTAGAAACATTATGAAAAATTATATACATTTATTTATTTTAATTATTTGTTATAATATTATATAAATTCAGGAAATGAATAATGTAAAATATGATTTTTAATCAAATATAATATAAATTTATATAATTGTAAACAACATTTTATTATATAAAATATAAAATCAGTCAAGTAATGAATAATGTAAATGTTATAAAAAACATATTACAAAATATGATATAAATAATATATCATTTTAAATAACATTTTTATTAAATGTAATTATTTCAGTAAATTAAAAATAATATATAATTTTGTATAACATTTTATTACTTAAATATATAAAATCAGTAAACTATTGAGTAATGTCACATTGAATAACAAAAAACAACAGCTAAATTATTAATTAGAAAGCACTATTCTATTTTTTTTTTTTTTTTGGCTAAACCAAGAGAGAGATTAGCATGGCTATGAAAGAAAAGAAGCACGTTGTGGCTGCATGCTTTACTCATGTCAACACTCCCGTCATCACATGGAGCGGTCGTGTGAACGGGACACAAACACTTGAGAGAGAGTTTGCCAAACCCATCCCATCATAGATTAGCTTTATCTGAACAGCCACCTTTTAATCTTCTCTCTTCTCTCAGCGCCACAACTTCTGAATGAATCGGCAATAGAGAGGAGCGCGTTTTGCCACAAGCGCCGGGAGACAAACTGAGAGAGAGAGCGACAGGGAGGGAGGCTGGTGATTATTTCCAAAGGTCACACTGTTAATGACTACCTGCTTGGTTAATGAGATTCCGCAAAGCTCCCTCACGATGTTTCACCCTCATATGTGTTGCCGTGTGCTGAGATGTGTGAGAAGGGTTCCAGGCGTCAGCCTTCTCTCCACTTGCATCTGTTTAAAGTAGAAGGAGAAAGGGGAAAAAAAAGAAGATCAACACAGGTTCATTAAACGTCTTGGAGAATGCTTAATGTGGACAAGGTACACTAATTAACTGAATTTCATTTTCATTTCTCTTCAAAGTGGCAGTAAAGAGTTAATTAAAAGATATTTTCCTCGTAAGGACTTTGCACATTAGCAGGCTGCTCCAGTAGAATATTCCCTCAGTTGTCTTTTGAAAAGACTTTCTTTCTTACTGGTTTGAGTAATCAGAGATCAGAGAAAACATTAGCCTACAGCGATTTTCTCTCAGCGCCGAGACTCAATGACCATTTATTTAACTTACAAAGGCCCGCTATGACATAACACACTGACATAACTGTGCCTCTTACAAACAAACATACATCTGATAGAGGGAAATATTTGTGTATCGCCATAATCTACCACCCCACACATACATGCTATTAATGGCTCACACGAAGAGTCAGTAAGTTTATGGTAATTGAACCGAGTGATGTTCAAGCTCAATGTTTTTGCCAGAATTTGTCATTAAACTCAGAAGAGGCTTTGTCTAGTTAAGCAATAAACCCCGTGACATAGGCAAGTCAACTGAGAAGGAGATGAACAATGTGTCACAAACAGGATGTATAGTATAAATGGAAACTTTATTATTTTTACAGTTTGTGATACTTGATGCTTTAAATATGAATCAGTTAATATAACACATTATAATTATGTTTTAACTAAAATGATATAATGGAATACAAATATATATATATATATCTTACTGGATTACATGTTATTTTGTATTGCTGTATACCACTCAAAAGTGTTTTTATTCTGCAATGACACATTAAATTGATCAAAAGTGACATTTATAACATATGTTACAAAATAGTATATTCATCAAATAATCCTGAAAAAAAATGTATCATAGTTTTTACAAAAGTATTAAGCAGCACAACTGTTTTCGACATTCTTGAGCATCAAATCAAATGGCAGCATATTAAAATGATTTCTGATGGTTCATGTGACACTGAAGACAAGAGTAATGGCTGCTGAAAATTCAGCTTTGCATTACAGGAATAAATTACATGTTGAAATATGTTAAACTAGAAGAGCTAGATATTAATATATATTAAACTTGAAGCAATACAGTTATTATAATTTAAAATAACAGTTCACAAAATTGCAGTTTTCTGTATTTTTGATCAAATAAATGCAGCCTTCATGGTGAGCATAGACGAATGCTTTAAAAAAATAAATAAATACCAACGACCCCAAACATTTGAATAACACTGAATATGTGTACATAATAATAAGTATATATATAGAACGATTTGGCTTCTTTCAGACTGTAAGATTTCAGAAGTCTTCATATTATAACAATGTCTCCACATCCTTGACATGTTGAAAAATAACTGTAAAATGTGACACGTGTGTGAGACGTCTCCCCAGCTTTCAAAGCCGATCCAATCACTCATTCAGTGAGGAGCAGCACCAGTCCAGAGCATTTTGACCCCACAGCCTTAGAACAACTTGTTGAACTTCTGCCACATGGCTGCTGGACGTCAGCGAGGAGAACCGAGAGCATTTGTTCTGCCTCTCTTTCTCGTTCTCTCCTTTACTCAGTCTAAATCTCTTGTGTTTTCTCTACACTTCCCTCTGATTGGAAACAGATGCAAAGCATCTACGGCAACACTTTAAAAATGAGTGCATTTCAGATGTGTCCAAATTAGGAGCCCCCTCCCTCTCCCCCTTCCTCCCTCCGTTTGTGTGAGTGTGTGTGATGTGGATGTGGGTGTGTGTGCGTGCATGAGTTTTTTTTAGTATGCTTCCCCTAATAAATGTCTCAAAAAATGCTAGCGGTCTAAAAATAGTGTGCTCTGTTGCTAAATTTAGCAATTTGGTTTATTGTAAGCATGAAGCGAATGGAGAAGAATAGGCATGGAGAGGCAGGGTGAGTAAGCAAGGCTCTATTCATTCAATAGCTTGTGTTAAGGCCTCTAGTGAACCGCTGCCCTTGGACTGCGTCCCCCCTCCACCGCCAGACCTGGGGGTGCCACTAAACATTTGATCCAGCAGATAAAAGCTGTTTTTATTTATTTATTTATAAAGACCCTAAAGGGTTTTTATAGCTTGTGTAACAAATTTGAATGACTTTTCCATTGCTTCCATGTTACAGACACAGAATAGTGCACACATACGCATATCCATATTTATAGAAAAGACTGTGATTGTAGATTTAAATGTATATGAATGATTTTAGGTTTAAATTAAATTGAATTTTAGGTCCCCTAAACATCTATTTTAAAATGTTTTATGCTTATTTGGTAACACTACAATAATGCATTAACTAACAATGCACAATACATTTGTTACAGTATTTATTAGTCTTTGTTAAAATTAATTAAAAAGTATAACTATTCAGTTCGTGTTAGCTCAAATCCATTAAATAATATTGACAGGATAAAATTCTAATAATAATAAAAAATAAAAACGTTTTGATTTTAATAATGTTACTGAATGTTGAAATTAACATTAACTAAGATTAATAAATTATTTTTATTGTTAGTTCATGTTAATGAATGCAGTTAACTGATATTGTTAACTGCAAATGAAACCTTATTGTCAAGTGTTACCATTTATTTTTAATAAAAATTACTGCAGTGTGACAAATACATTTTTTTAAACACAAATATTTCAGTCTCGGTTAATATGGAGTCATAATAATAATGCATAATAATTATAAAACAATTTTAAATAGTGTTTTAAATACTTTTAGAAGGAAATATCACACTGCAATGTCACCCATTTACGAGTAAAAATGAATGTAATTGGGGGAGGGGGGCATAAGGTGAAACTAATGTTAAATCAGCACAACACACGACATCAGTGCTTAAGATACAAGTAACAAGGCTGTCCTCTCTGGCTGTCCCTCATACTGTCAGTGGAAAATGAGCGATCTATTTCTGTATGTGGGTGTAGATGGCAGTGTCCCCTCCCACAGGGCCTGAAGGGTGTGGAAACGCAAGGTCATGCCAGAGAGGTCAGGTGCCTGCGCATTGTTCCTCAAAACCCTCTGCCCCTTCCTGTAATGCAGCTGCATGATAAGAACCCCTACAGACAAAGGCTGATAACTGATGTCTCTGTGTGTGTGTAAGCAAGTGTGTTCGCAGCTCACTGCATCCAAAAAAAGAATCATAGCCCTTTCAATATGTGTGTGTGCGCGTGATAGGTGTCCTTCTGTCTGTCTAGACATAAAGACATAACCAGCATGTTTCAAATGGAAAGATGGCCATGGTATAAGCACCCCTTTATTTAGCTTAACTGAGTGTCATTGTGTGCATGTATGGGATGCTCCATTAGGTCATATGAATGACTTGTCTGTCTGTCTTGCTAACAGCCGTGGAGAGAGAATATGAGATGACACGCTTTACAGTCATGTACCAGAATCTGAAAAACATGGCACGGCAGAGTATCACATTATTGGAAAGGTAGTAAATAAATACACAAGCGTACCTCTTTTCCCTAGAGTTTATGATAATGTTTCTTTGAGTTTCTCTCTGTGCTACTTCACTTTATGCCTTTATATCGGGAATAGCTTTAATTTTAGAAATGCCTAAATATAGAGAATTTTAAGTGGATTTGGTCTTTCCTTGTGTTCATCCATTCCAGGATGTAATTAGATGCCCAAGGTATGATATTACTTATCCATTACTTACTGTAATCATAAGAAATCAAATTTCCCTTGATCGGTTGAGATAAAAGAGATCATTGTGTCAGGAAAACATGTTGTAACTTTTAAAACTGAAAACTTCTGAAAAAAAGTTCATTTGTTGAAACTAAAGCTGCAAAAACAGCTTGTTTATTCTGCAAATATCTAAAATCAGACTGATCGATATATCTGAACACACACACACACGTGTAATATTATTACAATTTAATTAAATCTGATTTTTTTTTAATCTGAATTTTCAGCAGTCATTACTTCAGTCTTCAGTGTCACATGATCCTTCAGAAATCATTCTAATATGCTGATTTGCTGCTCAAGAAACATTTCTTATTATTAGCAATGTTGAAGTATGTTTGAAAAAAATTTGTAACAAAAAATCTTTTTGACCCCAAATTTTTTAACTGTATACACTATATATACGCAGACATCAAAAATGACTATTAAAAAAATATGCAAATTTTTTTGTTAACATTATAAGTAAGGTGTGGGGGTGGTCTGATATGGCTCCTACTATTATTCATATAACCCATGGAATGGCGGGTCTATAGTTTTTCTCTTTGATGCTTGATTACAGCGTAGAGGGGGAAGGGCTTAAAGCAAGCAAATTATAGTAAAGTAGCTGGTTTTTAGGAGTTAAGAGGTGACCACTTCCAACAGCTAAAGAGCCTGATGGGTTAGTTCAAAGATAGATGGTCTTCTGTGATGCACCACCTCACACTACCATTATACTGTACAGATACACACACAAACAGGCACATATGGAGGCCACGTCCCTTGTCATCTGCGTTCGTGTCTCACTACACAGTTGTAGCATGTTCAAACCACACTTAATGAAATGGTGGCTTCCCTGCTTTCTCTCCAGCCATATGCTTCCAATAAGGTCAAGACAGACTGGTTCTCTCCATAGAGCAGGAGACTCTGCGGCCCCCCCCCCCAAAAGTACCATATCAAAGCACAGAGTTTTTAGTTAGGCCATCTGCAGAGCGCTTTTGGATCATTTGCATGTCTGTCACCGAGCTTCCCTGACCTCCATCCACTCTGTTGAAGCAAGAAGCGTGTACGAGTGTGCGCAGTAATCAACTCCAACTCATTCGCAGCGCACACATGGTGGAGGCGTGACTGCTGAGGTGCATGATGTCATCTATGTTGGCCTAATGGGACCACCTTGGAGTTAGTGACTTTATATTGGATTTGTGTAAGACAGAAAGAAGTGGAAAAAACACTTGTACATGTACTGAGCAAGGAGAGTCACTGAGCTGCCAAAATAGACCTCTGTGTGAAATTATGTCTTTTTTGTGAACCCCTAATGTGAGCTAATGAAAACGAATGTAAATGTTCCGCTTGGACCTCAAAGTAACAGTACAAAGTTTGATAATTAGTGTAAATTCTTCAGATCTCTTCTGATAGGGGTACAGAATTTATTTAAAAGTGGACAGCAACAAGTGACTTTCCACCAGTAGAAATTGGGCTGCATGATAATGTTTTTTTTTTTTATTTTTTTTAATTATTATTAATTGTGACCATGGCTCAAAAACCAGTCACAAGTAGCACAGGTATATTTGTAGCAATAGCCAAAAATACATTGTATGGGTCAAAATTATCGATTTTTATTTTATGCCAAAAATCATTAGGATATTAAGTAAAGATCATGTTCCATGAAGATATTTTGTAAATTTCCTACTGTAAATATATCAGAACTTAATTTTTGATTGGTAATATGCATTGCTAAGAATTTCATTTGGACAATTTTAAAGGCGATTTTCTCAGTATTTTGATGTTTTTGCACCCTCAGATTGCAGATTTTCAAATAGTTGTATCTCGGCCAAATATTATCCTATCCTAACAAACCATACATCAATGGAAAGTTTATTTATTCAGCTTTTAGATGATGTATAAATCTCAATTTCAAAAAACTGACCGTTTTGACTGGTTTTGTGGTCCTTGGTCACATATCGTGTTTTGTTTTTTTTTCAATCATGATTGTTCTCATGTGAGAAATTTCTTTTATATTTAATCGGAATTATTGGACATTTACGTAAGCACAATGAAGAGAACATCAAGGGTTTATTTTACTTCATCTAGTTTCCTGAGTATTTATCATATACATAAACACACCCTATATGTTAATAATATTGAAAAGTTTATCTTTAAAGCTTAAACTGTGAAATTCCTAATAATAATTCTAGTAATTTCAAATTATGTTAACTTTTTTTCTGTTGAAACAAATGAGAAAACTTTCTATTGTAGCACAGAGGTTGCATAAGTGCATTGATTCAGCAACTACGATTGCAAAACAAATCATTGAGATTCATGTTTGGCTTGTTACTAATGCAATGGAGGAAAAAAACATGTTTTCAGGATAAAGAACCAGTGGTCAAATATCGCGGACAATATATGCTTAATTAATTGAGATAAGCAGAATTCTTTATCTCAATTAAAATATGATTAATCATGCAGCCCTACACAGAAGACAGCTTGAAGCTGTTTGATTTTTTATTTATTTATTGTCAGATCTATAAATATAAATAATACAAATAAATCTTGTCTGTCCGCCTGTTTCCTTGTCTCGATAAGCAGAGTACTGAATGTGGGACTTTCTCTAGACCTTCCTGCAAACCTGTCTGCTCTATTCCACAACCGAAATCCTCTTGAAAATAAACCATGAGGTCTGTCTGGGTCAGACTCCCTCATCAATCTGGCCTGGTTTTAACTAGATGTCTAAATGAGCACTGGACACTGTTCAGATTTTAAAAAGAGGCCAGAGTAAAACGATCAGTAGTGAAGACAGTAGGGAATCGTCTTTGGCTACTCAAGCTAGAGTTTCTCTGGCTTGATTACAGCTGGAATTGCAAGACCATAGTTGATATCAGTCCATTATTTAGGCTTCAGCCCGGAGAGGAGGTCTGACAGAAGGAGCCAGGAGGGATGAGAAGTATGAAGGAGTTTAATTAGGAGCATACCATTGGAGGAGACATTCCGTCCCACTCTTTTCCCTTCCTTGTCTCCACTGATTCTTGATTCTCAGAAGCCCCCAGCCGCTCATCCCTCCACAGCTCTCTATTGACTGATGCACTCTGTGCATTTTAGCTTTTTATCAAGCCCCCTCACCCCCGCCTGCCCATTTTCCACTTTCTTAGACTGATTACTCCTCATCGATAATGTTTTGGAAGGACGATCACACAGCTTTCATCTCGCAGAGCTATTAAGACATTAGAATGTTCTCGCTGCTTGGTCCAGTATGGGGTATTTGTTGTCTACTGTATCTTATTTTTAGATCGGCAAACTGGAAGCATTAATGTTGCTGTTGCTTCTTGGGAAATCAATTGCATTGACTGTGTGTTTTGCCTTCCTTCAGAAATGGGAGTGATTATGAGTGAGTCATTATAAAACCCATAGGAAAGAAAAATTACTAATGGGATCTCTTTAAAATCTCAATTGTTTCTCCTAGACAGCAATGCCATTAAATGGGGTTCAAATAGAGACTTTTGCTTAAATCTCCTACTTGTTCTTAGAAGCAGACCCTTGTAACCTGATGTGCAACAAATAGATCTGTTGTCACTGGTTGACCTTGAAAGATTTCAAGCTGTCCAAATGATTAAAAATGTCATTTAAAATGTAATTTTACTTTTAATTTATTTATAAAATGTAAATGTATTCATTTATTATTATTATGACTTGTTTTAATATATAAATTACATTTATGTATTGTTTACATAATTTATAAATGTCTAAATTAGATCTTTTTAAAGTCTACATTTTTATCAGCAATGATATTAAAAGAAGTTCAAATAGAGACTTTTGCTTAAATCTACTTCCAAGAAAAGGACCCTGGTAATCAAAATATGCTCATATTTGCCAAGATGCCAAAGTATGCAATCATCGCAGTTTTCCAAGATCACATTATCCGAGTTGTGATAATTAACATTATTGCTCCGTACCTCTACTGTATGTCATCTGTCTCACTCTATTTTTAATTTAAGTGAACCTGATAAAAATATGAGGCTTCAAAGACATATAACTGAGACCTCCACCAAACCTCCTAAGCTATGAAACAGTAACATCTGACTATATTCTTTTTTTTTTTTTTTTTGTCAGAGGAATGGGTGTTTGTTGAGCCATTCATGGCCATCTTCAGCATACATGCTGTGATTGGCTAACTCTATCTCCCTACAGCAGAATATGCATGTGTGTGTGTGTGTGTGTGTGTGTGTGTGTGTGTGTGTGTGTATAAGAGAGAGAGAGGGCTGGTAACAGGTGTGGATACTCTGACAGGTGCACATATCTGAAATGAGTGGCATAGCGGCGGACTTTTAGGGGGTTCACAGCGGCTGCATGCTGGGTCTTAAACTGCCTATCCCTGCTTGAGCGCTCACTCAGCCAGCATGCCCTCCCATCAGCACACTATAGTCTACTCTACCTCTTCTCACACCGCTGCCTCATATCAACGCAGGCCGCTCTACACCATAATCTTCCCTACACCCCATTGCCAAGGCAGTACCTGAGTTCTGCTAGTTAGGGGGCAACCTATCATTTGAGGCAAAAAATAAAGCAACCAATTTTATTTGAACTCAAAAATGGCCAATTTCCCAAACAATTATAAAGAAATGGTAAAGTAACAAACTGAATTAAACGTGAAGTAGAAAAACTGTAGTATTTTCTTCTAAAACATACTCCAGTAATCTTTGTTTACAACTCTGAAACGTTTTTTACAGTGTAACACACTTAGGATACAGAGTGAGACACCATATCTCAAATTTTCCGTCATTTTCTATTTCAATCGCACAAAAAAACCCATGCCGCTACATGTCTTCAAAGCATTTGATCAGCTCAATGCGTATAAAGGAATAAAAAATCTCTCATCACACATTGCGCTCTCCACAAAATCCCTCAACACCTAATAGAAGCATGTCATAGCAAAGAAAAGAGGATGAGAAACCCGTCTTCATCAAGCCCTCACGTCAGCAGAGTAAATTAATTATCGTGTGATTGATGCAGACAGGCAGATGAAGGCAGAGAAGGACTATGTGTGAGAGCGTGAGCTGCACATATGTTAGCTGGTGGCTAATATCCCGCCATGCCACACTTAAAGACAGTTGATCCAGTGGAACGTCTCACTTTGATGAGACGTCAGACTCCTTGAGAACCTCGTGCAGATAATGGCACGAGACAATAGAAGAGTTTTTGTGGGTCTGCAATGCAGCATGTGGCAGTGCACCTCAAGTTTTTATTTCTTCTTTTCTTCTTTTCACAAAAACATTGTGTCCCTCACAGAATTTCTGCTAATTTTGTATCACTCAGGATGACAGAATCTTTAACTACATTCAATTAGTACAATGGCTTATATTAAATTATTAGTAATTTAAGATTTTTTTTGAGTGTTAATATTAAAGTAACATTTCCCAATTGGCAGACACTCACTCATAGATCGACTCCACTGTGAGAGGAAGATCTCATTCCTACTAGAAGGTGGCCATCAGGTGGCAGAGAGCAAAACTGCTGCTTTAATATATCAGGAGAGCCCACAATTCTTTCTTTTGCTGTTACACTAGCTTGTTTGCTTAAGCATAGCACAACCTTTGAGCTTCATCACACATTTTTGGTTTATATTCTTAATGGTTATATCAAAAGGATCCTTGTATCATTTTAGGCTCACTGGGTGTCTCTCTGTTAATCTCTTTGGACCGGCTCTATGGGCGCCTCTCTGCTGTGGTCTGGAGCAGTAGGGCCGTTCCTCTCTGCTGAAATCACATTCAGAGCATTTTTCTCTTTGGTACCTAGACCTGGTTAAATATTAACATTTACATTTTAGGTTGGCCCTTCCTGTATGTGTATCTTGTTGTCTCTCAACAACTTCCTTTAAAATGGCTTACAAGGAATATTTATGATTATTTTATATTACATAAATATAAATAACATGACCTTAAGCAAATAATCTAAAAGCAAACAAGACATGAAAGAATTCTAGAAAATAAACCATCAGCTTGAATTTCTTTATTAACAACCCTTTTAAAGTTTCTGCAGTAGTGGTTGTTTGAGTTTTAATTAATATTTGTATTAATTATGAATAAACTGACCTAAATAATTATGAAATTAAATTATGATTATATTAAAAACATACTTTACCATTCAAAAGTTTGGGGTTGGTGAGAGTTAAACTATTTTTGAAAGAATATTTTAGTTTTTTTTTTTTTTTTATGCTCACCAGGCTGCATTTATTTGAGACAATATAAACAATAATATTGTGAAATATTGTTACAATTTAAAATAACCATTTTCTTTTTAAATTCATTTCACAATCTAGCATATTACTGGGATGTCTTCAGTCTTCAGTGTCACTTGATCCTTCAGAAATCATTCTGATATGCGGATTTGGTGCTCAAAAAAATATTTCCTTTTTTCATCAAAGTTTAAAACAATTGAGCTGCTTAATATTTTCTAATATCTACTAACCTCAAGCTTTTCAGTGATACTGTATATAACTATACATAATTATAGAGCCCAAATTCTGAAGTGGGCTCTACATGGATGGTTTTCAAACTTTAGAAAGTATTCTTTTTTAATCCTGTCTAAATATAACTTGTAAGAATCCCACCTGAGGGTCTTCACGGTGGTTGGTATTTGAACTGTGTACAAATTTGTATTTACAGACCCTGAGAAAGAAGGGTCTAAATGGCTGTGACAGCCCAGACCCCGACGCAGACGACTCGGTGGGCCACAGCCCAGAGTCAGAGGACAAGTACCGTAAAATCAACGACGACATTGATCTGCACATGATCAGCAGACAGAGGATATGTGTAAGTACCTGCATCTCAGACAAGCCCTCTCACACTTCCTTCTCTTTCTTTCTTTTTCTGTCTCTCCGTATGCTCTGGCTCACTGTTTGCCCCGCACGGGCCTTAAGACGTTGAGCAAGAAGGAGAACAAAGGCGGCGAGAGCCTGGAGCTCGAGTCTGCTCTCGCTCTCACTCCGCTCACGGAGGAGAAATACAAACAGATTAACGAAGAGTTTGATCTAATGATCAGGACTCAGAAGATACCTGTAAGTACAGTGAAGAGAGGAGAGGTGAAAAACTAACAGCTAGCAAAGCTAACAAACATATTTGAAGAAACAAAGCAGTTCATTCTAATCTTGATTTAACCGTATGTACCATATATAAAACTCATATTATATATATATATGTATATATATATATATCACAAGATGTAGCATATCTAGCATTTATAATGATGCTGGCACTGCCTTTGGATGCATGGGAGATAATTGCACATCTGAGATATGACTAAAACAAGAAGAAGCACAATGACAATTACTGTAAGAAATACAGTCATATTAACCTCCAGAGTATTTTTGGTGTGTTGGAAGGCCTTTCACTGATTGGTGTTCAGAAATAGATACTCTTCATTACATGTCTGAACCTACAGCCTGATTGATTCAAACAAATTCATTTGCAGACCTTTAAGGTGCATGTGCTTTCCTAACTACTCATGTCTGTCTATCTATCTATCTATCTATCTGCTAATGAACAATAATTTCCAGACAGTTGAAAGTCTTAATATCTTGCATGATTTTAAGAATGTTTTGTCTTCTTATTAGAAATCAAAGCAAAATACTGATGTGTGTGTGTGTGTGTGTGTGTGTGTGTGTGTGTGTGTGTGTGTGTGTGTGTGTGTGTGTGTGTGTGTGTGTGTGTGTGTGTGTGTGTGTGTGTGTGTGTGTGTGTGTGTGTGTGTCTGTGTGTGGCTAAGATTTGTCCAGTAAGTTACAGTGTTTTTAGGGTTAGAAAAATTAGGTTGGGTTGGGTGGAATGATAAATGATGGTGGTGAAGATAGTGGTCACAGTGACTGAGTTATATTTTCCCAGTTAGAGAATACAGTAGCACAAAGAGGAAGATGGTGTCACCATGCAGAAGATGCCTAGGCTCACGTACACATGAAGATGTGGAAATCTTTTCTCTATAAAAAAAGCCACGAGAGAAAAAAAGGCTGCAGTCCAGAAGAGATTCCCTCATGTTCTGTTTAGAGTGACTGAATCATGTACTTGTGTAAAAAAAAGTAATTTGTTATCAACCTCTTATTTTTTTTTTTAGTTTTAATACATTATTTTTTATCTACTTAAAGTAGGTTGATATTATTGAAGCAGCGTCTTTCTGTTTTGTCAGAATCTTTTAGAAATGTGATCTTAATAACATATTTGACTTTTACTCCAGCAAAAATACAATAAATGGTTGGTGTTATCAGATTAGAATTTGGTTTATAATCAGTTCTCATAAGATTAGAAAAAGTCATGAAGCATCAAACTAATATTTTTCAAGCTATTAAAAGGGCCTTGGGGTCTCTGAGACTCCAAAGAGAACACGAGGGTAAAGACGGAAAAATGAACACCTAACAAAAGTGAAGCTGTGCCCACCAAGACCTTCACTGCGGAGAGAAAATATTTGGCTGCCTCAAGCCATGATTGCTGTGGCCTTGTGAGTTAATGAAGAATGAAAGAGTGAGAAAGAGCGAGAGGCTCCTCTTCGGTTTCTGTCAGTTGATGCTTTCCCAGATGAGCACTTACAGACCCTCAGGACACATGGCTACAATTAGGGGCTATTTTGTCCTTAAAAACATAATATGAAGGAGGAAGAAGTCTCTTCAAGGTTAAGCCTGTGTCTTTTGGAGTGATGCGAACAAGAGGATTTACAGAGATTTAGAGAGTTTAGAGTCAATTTGGCTTGTTCGTTTATGGTAGATAAAATGGGCAGAAATACTTCTCAGGAGCTCTAAGGATTGATGCCATTGCATGCAACATATTTGACAAAATTTCTCATTTCTGTCTTGTTTATTTTTTCCCACTTCTCCTTTGTTCAGTGTGTTTAACTTTGTTTTTGCCATTATTATTGTAGTTTATATTACTAATTATCTTAATGGTGTATGTATCGCTTCTGTCTCCAACCAGGCTGTGCCCTCTTCCACCTACGAGATGCCCATCCCCGTGAATAACCAGATATACCCAGGCAATCATAACCTGCTTCCACTGGCCCACCACAGCCTGCAGAGAAACAGCATGTCACCCGGGGTCACACACAGACCACCTAGTGCAGGTAAAAACACATAGGACACAGTTTGTCTAAAAAAAAAGGTTTTATTAAAATATGTGACCCAGGACCACAAAACCAGTCATAAGGATACATTTTTTGAAATTGAGATCATAATAATAATAAATAAGCTTTCCATTGATGTATGGTTTGTACTTAGCAATGCATATTACTAAGCAAAAATTAAGTTTTGATATATTTACGGTAGGAAATTTACAAAATATCTTCATGGAACATGATCTTTACTTAATATCCTAATGATTTTTGACATAAAATCGATAATTTTGACCCATACAGTGTAATTTTGGCTATTGCTACAAATATACCCGTGCTACTTATGACTGGTTTTGTGGTCCAGGGTCACATATAATAACTTTCATTGGCACTAAAACTACTTTTTTATTCTGCTGATGTAGCCAACACTGAAAAAAAAAATTAAAGCTGTAAATAAAACAAAGATTATTGGAGAACATTTGACAAGAATATTAAATGTTTATAATTGAATTTAATATT
Source organism: Tor tambroides (assembly GCA_021397915.2). Lineage (NCBI taxonomy): Eukaryota > Metazoa > Chordata > Actinopteri > Cypriniformes > Cyprinidae > Tor > Tor tambroides. The sequence goes on from JAFVLL020007416.1 coordinate 35,687, forward strand.
TGGTGTTTATTTGTAATCTTTTTACGAAAAATGTCTGAGTGAAAATCGTTTCTACACTTTGTTCAGACAAGAAAAAATTAGTATTTTAAAATAATATTTAAAAAATAGTCTTAAAATTAGACTTCAAATTTTAAAAATGTACCTAAATAATTAACTATTACTAATATTTAGTTTAATAATCAGCATTCCTCTATATTTCTCTTCATTTGTCCTTTCATCTGTAATTCCCCATGACCGATGTCCGTACAGCACGATCCCGTTGGCCATTTGTTATTGTTGTGTTGTCTTGCTTCATTAGACAGAGTCTCTCACCCACAGCTCTGTCATTAAAACTGCTTTCTCCTGATGCAATCAGCTCTGTTTTCCAGGAGCGCTTAGCTAAATATGAGTTTTGGCCCAGCCTGCACGCCTCTGACCACACTTGCTCCCCTGCATGCTTAAAAATAAAAATGTGTAATTTTTCTTGGACACCGCAGCCGAGCCCCGCCGGCCACATCGCTTCCCCCTCAGAAAAGTGTGCTGAGGTGGAAAAGGACAGTGTTTTGTTCTTCTCAGACAAACACACACACACACACACACACGCACGTCTCTGTCACCTTATATTTGTCTTTCGGTCTCCGTCGCTCTTAAACGCGCTGGGAGGGAGGAAGATCTCTGTGGCTTGAGGGAGCTGAATAAATGACCTGACAGTTTTAAGAAGGAAGATTTTGTGGTAGGATGTGGATGTCAGTTGCAATGAAGTGACTGAAATCTCTCTCTCTCTTTCTGTCTTTCTCTTCCCGTGCTAGGTGGTCTGATGGGCACTGATCTCTCCACTGGCGCGGGCACCAGTGCTGGTAAGGACGGCATCCCCACATACTACAGTATGTTCCCTCTCCATCACAACTTTTACTCAGCCAATAACTGCACAAATTCTCTTCCAGCTCTAACCAGCCTCGCAAATTTTCAGCAGGACGTTCTGTTTGTGTAAGCTGGGCTTGTATTCACAGTCATTTCTTTGCAGACTTCAGTCATTAAGTGACCTGGGCTGAACTGGATTGGTTCAAACCCAGTAGCCACAGTAATTGAAAATAGTTTTTTCGTTTCACTCCAATTCTTGCAAAATAATTACTGTACAATATTGTTTTTGTTCTAATGTGTGTATCAGTTAGCATATTACACTACTTTCAAAAGTTTGGGGTTGGTAAGATTTTTGAATGTTTTTGAAAGTCTGCATTTATTTGATCAAAAATACAGTAAAAAGAGTGGTAACACTTTATTTTAAGGACAAATTCTCACTATTAACTAGTTGTTTATTAGCATGCATATTATTGGCATATTGGCTGTTTATTAGTGCTTATAAAGCACACATTAATGCCTTATTCTGCATGACCATATTTTAGATCCCTTAATTCTACCCAATACCTAAACTTAACAACTACCTTACTAACTATTAATAAGCAGCAAATTAAGATTTTATTGAGGGAAAACTCTTAATTAATAGAGAATATGTGTTCCCTATTCTAAAGTGTTACCGAAAGAGTATTATTGTGAATTAGTATTACAATTTAAAAATAACTGTTTTATAATTTTATAAAAATAGCTGTTTTCTATTTATTACTTTTTCAAATATGCTCATTTTTAAATTTAATATATTTAATCATTTATTCCTATGACCACAAAGCTGAATTTCCAGCATCCATTACTCCAGTCGCAGTGTCACATGATCCTTCAGAAATCACTCCGATATGCTGATTTCATATTATTATCAATGATTAAAACAGTACTGATTAATATTTTTGTAGAATCCGTAATACATTTTTGATGAATACAAAGTTCAGAAAAACAGATTTATGTGAAATATTTTGTAACGTTAGAAATATCTTTATTCTCATTTTTGATCAATTGCAAATGCATCCTTGCTGAATTAAAACTATTAATTTCTAAAACTTTTAGTATTAGCATTAAACAATTTTCTTGCTGAATTTGTCAGGTTTGGTGAAACCAAACCTTCTTGTGTGCTCTTTAATAGAGTTTGTCCATATAAGCTTTGTAAATATCAGAGTTTTTATTAGTAAAGAGGTAAACAGGCATATTGGCATTAGCCAGATGCTGCACTGTTTGACCCGTGTCCTCTGTTTGTTTGCTTAAGCTCTTGTCTGAACATGATAGCACACAACTGTCCTCTCACCCTGTACTTCTGCGGTATGTCTTTTGTAGGATAACGACTATCGTATGTTTGTAGTGAAACATACTTGGAATATTTTACCATCTAGTATCCCAATGTTTTTGAAAAGTTTGTATATGAGTTTCTGTATACAAGAACAATCCACTTGAAAGGGATAGTTGTATAGTCTTTGACTTGTGGTTGCCTTAGAGTCTATGTGGACGTCTGTGTATGTGTGTCTGCGCATCTGTTTGTGTCTGCATGTGTGTTCTGTGCCGGTCTTAACCACTAACCAGTGGTCACTACAGAAGCATGGCTTGGATATTTAAAGCAGGACAGTAGATGTTTTGAACTTGGCTTTTGGGTTGCTGGGACACAGCTGGGTAACCTTGTCTGGCCCGGGTTCTATTGTATGAGGTTGAGGGTGAGGTCTGTCAACTGACCCTCTCTCCTCACTGTCTCGAATGCACAAAAGTACCACTTGTTAGTATGGCCCCGCTGTCCATATTTAAGGTCTACAGCCATCAAATATAGCCATTGTGCCGACTCCAGGCTAACACAGGGCACAGTGTGGAGTTGATGTAGGCCACAACTCTGGAAACAAGAGTTGAAGAGAGAAAAACGACACAAACGGCCTCAGTTTTAATGGTCTAATAGAAAATATGACAGGAATATTCATGAGTCTTCTCCCTTAGTTACCTCTTGATTCTTAATACTATTCACAAGAGTATTAAAAAATGAATACATTTATAAAACAAGAAGGCATTACATTATTGAAAGGTGACAGTACAGTTACAGAAAAAAAAATTCTATTTAGAATAAATGCCGTCTTTTGAACTTTTTAATTAAAGTATCACAGATTCCACTAAATAAAAAGCAACTGTTTTGCAACAATGATAATAATAAGAAATGTTTCTTCAGCACCGAATTAGCATATTAGAATGATTTCTGAAAGATCTTGTGACACTGAAGTCTAGAGTAATGGCTGCTGAAAATTCAGCTTTGCTATCACAGGAATAGGTTTTAAAATATAAAGAAAAAGAAATGTAATTTTAAAGTTATTTTAGATTGTAATATTATTTCACAATATTACAGTTTTTACATTTTTTTAAAAGGCAAATCAATTTAGCCTTGGTGAACATAAAAGGCATAAACCTTAAAGAAAAAAATTAAATAGTAGTGTGTATATATATTTAATATATTTGAATGGTTTTTTTTTTCAAGATATGCTATTTAATGGTGTTTTGCCAGCATGTTCCAGCAAAAGTGTGTCATGGTATGATGTTTGTCGCAGACAGTTATTTGTTCGGCCGGCACCCTGGCATTCTCAGACAACCGCAAATCCTCTACTATGTGTATTTATGTATCGTGACACGTAGGGTTGTGCTATGAGATATGGAGAGGTCAGCCAACACATAGAACACATGAGAAAGTGAAGCGGCCAGTCTTTTTTTACCACTTAGGTGGAGTCTCATAGCAGAGTTTTTCTTTGTGTTTTTTAATTGTTAATTTACTGTTTCCGGGCATCTGCTCGTACCACACCTCTGCAGTTTACGGGTCACTGAAGTAGCAGTACATGTTAAATTCTTTCAGTTGCTAGAACCAGGGCTGGCCTGAAACCTCAACACCGAATCAACAAACATGGACAACAGGAATAAATGAGGCCGTTACACCACAACAAGAAATCAGAGACGTTCCAACTCGCAGGGAAAGCGAGCGTGTACTTAACCACACTAGCCGGTCAGCTTGCTTTGACACTGAGTGGAAACTTAGACCAAGCCCATTTACAGTTAAGCCTCCTCTGCGGAGCCCCAGAAATAGAATCGGCTCCTTTATCATGTGTACACATCAGGCGATTTGTGTGTGAGGAGGGGACCACTCGTTTCTGGGCAGCTGTAATTTTAGTACTTCCCCATTGTGAGGGCGATAGCTGGGCCACAAGCGCACAGGGAAGAGACTTGTGTGGCTTTTGTGAGGGAAACGGCGTGCATCAGAAGATGGACACTGTTGTGGCCTCGCGCGCTGGTTTTGGCTCTCAGATGCCTTCTAGAGCAAACAACTGTGAAAGTCAATGAATATGAGTTTTGTGCTACTTATTGGCCACCTGAATCCCAGCTGTGCTGCTTCTGATCCGTAAATCAAATCTCCGAGGCACATTCATCAGCGGTGTCTAGCACACGTCCTTAGTTGAACTCGTCATCTCCGTCTGTCTGCTCTCGACAGGTCACTTTAACTCTTGCGTGGTCTGCTTGTTAAATACACCTCAGTCAGAGTGTGATCTGACAACGTGATCTCATGATAATTTGTATGTATTTTACGTAAAATGTGGTTCTATAAAACGTACATTTGCTTACGTTTTTACAGGCACTAAAACATACAATACTGACGTATTTTCAGCATTTAAACGTACAAAACTGACGCATTGACGACATCTAAAAATGAATCCTTATGAATATTGAAATCGCGGCATTAATTTTATTATTTGTTTTTAGTTGTCATATCAATTACCTTGTTTTCAATTGCATCATTAAATTGTTTACTCGTTTACTTAATGAAATGATAACATTTTGTTTTGTTGTGTGATTTCTGCTGCCAGCTCGTTTCCAATAATAGGCCTACATAATGTTAAACAAGACTTCACTTTAAACCTTAAAATAAATAACATTTGAAATCGTTTAACCTTTACTTGTCATGTTTACTTTGTTTGCCATGGGCCACACAAAGCGTTTTCTCCGACATGCTGTGACTGACAATAGCACCAAAACTGCAACATAATTACGAAATGAAACAATTTTATTTGTGCGCTGTAATCCAGATCTTCAGAATCCATATGACTGCGAGGAACAGACCCAAATCCAAGCCTGTACAAGGCTATTTAATTAATCTGCACACATCACAAAATCACAGGTTTCTATGGTTACCAGAGCAGAACTGAGGCCAGTCTCTATGAATGCTTCTATCGCTCAGTCCGCAGTAATAATTACAGGAGTGTTTCATTGTGATTGTGCATTTGTCAAATGGCTTAAAGTTAAAAATGCACAGATATACATTGAACCTTATATATGGCCCGAGTTGATTTGTTGAAAGACTTTAAATGAATAGTTACACTTCAATACAAGTACACATATCAAAATCAAGGACACTATAATGAAAGTAAATGGGAAAATGTTTGAGGATTTCAAAGCAGATTTGTGAAGCATATAATTTTAGAAAAGTACTTAATTCATCTGTTTTAGCAAGCAATTTTTTTTCTCATTAAGATCATGTCAACATTATTGTTTTTGTGTTGTGGCTGTACTATAGAAAAAAGTGATTTTAATGTTTACGAATTGGCCCCAGTTATTTCCATTGTAAGTTTCTCACTGTAACGACCCTAGTAAAAAAGTAATATATTTAAAATACATTTATTTCATACTAAGTATAGTACAAATCTGTTTACATATTTAGTGACATATCGCTTGAGACTTACTGATATAAATATTATAATTAAACTTTATTTGGAGTACTACTTGTGCACAATGCACATTTCTTAATATTAAGCCTAAAATGTGTTTTAATGTCACTATTGATGAGGATTATATGATTTTTGAATAATATCGGTCTTTAAATGCAAGATATTTAACGTACCTGAAGTATACTTGCAATAGTTTCACTTTAACACAATCAGATATACTTCAGTAGATCTTTAGTTAGACTTCAGCACTACTTCCGCACAATTAAAGTGCATTAAGTACAAAATTAGTTGTTCCAATTTAGCAGACTTTAAGTATACCAGTTTAGTGTACTAAAAGTACAACTGCAGGGTATTTTTATTAAGTACATAAATATTAACTAGGGGAAGATTATTATAATTCTAATTATTATTATTTTATTTATTTATTTATTTTTAGAGAGAGAAAAAAGCAAGGATGAGTTAAAAAAAAAATTTAATCAACATTATGCCACAAGTGCTGTGGATTGAGCTCAACTTGCACTGAACCCGTAATATTCGTTTAAGTGTGGAAATGTATTTTTATCAAATGCATGGGATAAAATGCTGTGTTATTTCCTCATCTCCACTGTGAACAATGAAGTGTAGCTGTTTAAGTGTTTAGAGAAGAGCTCCAGCCAGCTGTTTTTCGAGCCCTGTACTTCACTATGTATGAGAAGACAGGAAATGTATCAGTGCACATGGCACATAACATCCACCCGCTCACACTTGTACAGACACAATCTCTCACAATCACGGTTACTCTTCCTGGTTCCCGACTCATGTCCTCCTTATTTTCCTTGAATCGTGCAAATTGCGCTTTCAAGACTTTTCATTTGAAAACAACAAAAACCATCGCCTTCAAATTAAAGAAAAATCACCATGGCGAAATTGCCGAGGACGACATCTGCGTCTAGTTTTCCTCTCGAGTGTATGATTGGGAAATTCATTTATGTCTACCGTATAATTCCTAACCCTCTTTTAAGTGGCAAAAGCCATGCAGCACTCCACATTTTCCCCCTCGAAAGAAAAAAAGAAGAAGAGGGATTTGGATTGAAACAAAGACTCTGTACTCTGTATTTTTTCCAGTATAATGTATAATGTACCCCTCTGGTTCTTTGGATATAATGAAGTTGGGTTAGCAATTGTGGATGAGGAATAAAGATTGCTTGTCTGATCCACTTCTGGTAGTCATAAGAGAAAGCCACATGTGCACACATGTATTTATCATTGATTGCCAAATGATGGCCTTCACTGTCAATACTTAAGGGCCATGAATTTTATGTCATTTATAGAGACTGCTGCCTTGGGAAATGAGATGTGATAGTGGCAACCTTCCCATTGTGCTCCAGATGGGACTTTACAGTTTAAATAAAGGGTCCTGAAATGACTGGAATATCATTCAAAATCCATTTTCTTTCTCATATTATACATTCAAATTTTTCAAATATAACTTGTAAATTAAATGGATTTTCAGATATTCATGGATATTCAATTCCAAAAGGAAATGAATTTGGCAAACATGAAGTGTTTGAACAAAACATCAGTGTTCTTGATAAAAAAAAATAACATTTTTTTATTTATTTATTTTTTAATTTGACACTAGCTCTTAAAGCACCAAGAGTTACCAATGCCACCTGTCTCTATTCATCAAACACCTGCCTCCTTACCGCAAAACCACGAGAGGAACAAATGAGTTTCATCCCTGTCCTCTCTCTTTCTCGTCATCTACCCACACTCCACATTTTCATCTCTCAACTTTTTTAAAGAGACATGATGCTGCAACAGTTTGCTCAGAAACAGAAATATTCTCAAGCAATCTGTCATGAATTCGGCTTAGTTTAAGACCAAACACCTTATCGTCTTTACAATTATCTGCACATATGACTTTTGCACTCTTTAAGAGAGTATTGCATCATATCTTTTACCAAGTTACATTTTTAATACATTACATGAAAAATATTAGTACAATTAATGACAAATAATAATGAGTTAAACCATTAATCTTACCAGCGATTGTGTTTGTTTTTTTTGTTTGTTTTTTGTTTTTGTTTTTGCTTTGTTGTGTTTTGCTGTTTTGTTTTTTGTTTTGGTTTTTGATTTGTTTTTTGTTTTGTTCAAATGCATTCAAGGATCAAATGTCGTGTTATATCCTCATCCTCACTGCAAAAAATTAACTATGGCTGTTCAAAGCTGTTTTTTAAGGCCTTTACTTCACTATATATGACAATTAAAAAATGATTTCTGATTATAAGATTAATATATTTTTAATCTATATGAAGTACTGAGTTTCTACACGTAATGAGTGATAATTTCATAATTTGGATAAATAAAATAATGTGATGGTATCTCAGATTAATTTAAAGTGAAAATGTTGCTGTTTTTAAAACATTTTGTCCTACCTTTCAGGAATTTCAAGAAAATTATGTAGCTTATCCTTGATAATCAGTTGAACTGGCAACTTGGATTTTTTTACTCAGAGGCAGACAAAAAAAAACATATTTTGAATCATAATGACATATAATGATTCATGAGTGAAAATCATCCAAGCGTGATGGGGTGATTTAGGGTAGCTGAATTAGTCTGGTTTGGTTTGATGGAGGGTGAATGAGGGGGTGTGTTTACCAAGTGCTTGGTACAAATGAATGAGTGGTGTTGGAGGTGAAAGTTGTGTGAAATGGTGTGGAAACATGGAATTGAAAGAGCACATTCTTGGTGAAAGATGGTTGCAATACTCCAGAACGGATAAAACGGTGTTTAATGGCTGCATGTGGTGAAGGCTCACTGGAACCGTGTGGAGAGCTGCAGACAGGCTTGAATAGAGGCTTCACAGTAGATGACGCTGGAAATGGTGCATTCTGGTGCAGCCAAGAGAGTCAAATGAAGCTTGCTTAAATTGTGTGGCATGGTGAAAGTCTGATGTACTTAATTTGGTTCTCTTGTGTCTAACGCCTTTTCTGTCTCACTTTAGGAAATGGCTATGGAAACCACCGTAACTCTCCAGGACTTCTGGTGTCCTCCGGAGGCATGAACAAGAGCATGCAGGCCAAGTCCCCTCCACCGGTGAACCTGGGGATGAACAGCCGTAAACCTGACCTACGAGTGCTCATCCCACCTGGGGTTAAGAACAACATGCCCTCCATTGTAAGTTCATCCCAGTGTGTTGCGTTCAGTTTTACTAAGAGCCCTGATGCACCTCAATTCCCTCATGATCCTCCGTGGTTCTCCTCTCCTTTCTTCTCATTTCCTCTCCAGTAGTTTCATAAACTAAAAAAAATAGGTTATAGAGTCCTTCGCATAATTAGTCTCCTCAGCTTTGGTCTTAAAGTGCTCACCTGTAGGTTCACGTAGTGTTATAGGCGGCCATCAGCTTCTCTGTCAGCCAATGACACTAATTCTGGATTTATCACCCTCCCTTTACTGCCGTCAGTCTGAGGATGTTGACCTTCTATTGGTAAGTGACACTGTCACTCAAACCCGTGACACAGGCTAATAGACCCGAAGGGCATTTGTCATCCTCATGCACAAAAAAAACTAATAGCGCACCCTCAGATGTTGTTTAGCTTATTGTTCTTATGCCAGTAGTGCAAATGCTGACCTGTAAAAGTCATATTAGTGAGTAAGGAACATTTACACAGCCAAGCTCCAGAGTGACATCTAGTGGCCATAAGAGCCTCGCTTTCAGGTCTTATTGACCTCTCCATCTCCACCTCTGCTTTTCACTGCTTTTCCTAATCTCTGTCACATCATTCTCAGTCATCATGCCAAGCGACAAAAGAGGAAAAAACACCCCCAACCTCTCTGTTGCCTTGGAGACCTTGAGTTTCTATAGCGACCAATGCCCTATGAGGGACTGTAAATCATAGGTTGAGAGGCTTCAGTGGTGCTTCATGTCAAGTGATTATTTTTTTGTTCATTATTTTGGGGGGGAGGTGGTGCACGCTCAGTTGTTTGATGAAGATACAAGTCTGTTGATGTGACAAGTCATCTATATGTGTTCCTCTGCTCTCTTCCTCTTCTTATAGAATCAGAGAATAAACAACTCTCAGTCCGCGCAGTCACTGGCTACCCCCGTGGTTTCAGTAGCGACGCCTACTCTACCAGGACAGGGAATGGGCGGCTACCCATCAGCCATTTCCACCTCATATGGTACTGGTAGGTAGAACTTGACCTGTCATAAAACTATATTCACAGACACTAACAATAAGTACACTTTGTATACACATTTCACATCTTAAGCAGAATGGTCACACTTTATTTTAAGGTTCAATTCTTGCTATTAACAATTCATTAACTATGACTTTTGCCTCAATAAACTACTAATTTGCTGCTTATAATAGTTAGTAGTGTAGTTGTTAGGTTTTGGTATCGGGTAGGATTAGGGATGTAGAATATATTCATGCAGAATATGTGCTTTATAAGTACTAATAAACAGCCAATTTGTTAATAATAGGCATGCTAATAAGCAACTAGTTAGTAATGGGAATTGGTCCATATACTAAAGTGTTACCAGCGAATATTTAAAATGTTTTCCTATAGAGGAATACATTTTATTTTTTATAGTTACATCACTTTAATGTTTAATATTTATTAATAAATACTATTTAAAAAATGTTTATTATACAAATAATATAATATCATATTTTCATTACTGCTATAATTATAATATAAAATACTGTTCAGTCATCTGTTGCTAATGATCTACTACTAATTATTGTAAAATCACATAATCAGCATAAAGAATGAATGCATTTTAAAAAAAGAATTTTTGAATTTATTTATTTATTAATTTACTTATTTATTTTTTAATGTATATGTTAGTTTATTAAACCCAGACTAAATTAATGCAGAATCTCTATGCAAGATTGATTTATTGTCTATTATGCATGTAAAAGAGAAGTGATAGTAAAAGAAATGGAAATCTTGAGCTTTTCAGCCTAAACCTTGAAATTTGAGACAGTGAATCTTACTTCGCTTAATGACTTAATGACTCTCTCTCTCGCTCTCTCTCTCTCTCTCTCTCTCTCTCTCTCTCTCTGTGGAAGTTTTCATTTTAAATGTGTATTTCTAAGGATAACAATATTGCAGTATTAAATATATTACTAAATATAACAATATTAATTTTTAAAAAATCTTTGAATATTTGTTTGTTTGTTTAATTTTATTATTTCGTTTTCTTTTATTTATTTTTATTATTTAATTTGATTTGATTTTATTTATTTTGTTTATTTATTAGTATTATTATTTTTATTTATTTATTTGTTTGTTTGTTTGTTTGTTTGAATATTACTTTGTTAAACCTATACTAAATGAATGCAGAATCTCATTGATTTGTCTATTCTGCATGTAATAGCTCTGTCTCTCCAGCAGGCGGAGACATTGTTATCCAAATAAGCAGTGCCATAGTTTAGGATGCAAATATTAACCCAGGTCATGTGTTTTCTTTTAGAATATTCTCTGAGCAGTGCAGATCTGTCCTCGATATCTGGCTTTAACAGTGCCAACACTCTGCATCTGGGCTCAATGAGTGGATGGCAGCAACATCAGATCCAGAACATGCAGCACTCTGCTCTCAGTCAGCTGGGGTAAGTCCAAACATTAGCACAATGCACTTAATTACTTATACACACATCAAATAGCCTATTTTAATTCTTAAGCACTTAATATGTGCAACTTTCTCTCACCCTTACTGTTCTTTGTCACTCTGCAATAACCACATTGAAGTATTGTTAAATAAATGTCAGTGATTTGACTGTATCTTTGGCACCTGTGTGCAGGAGTGCACCAGCACTCGTTCCGATCCGTAACCCCCTTCATTTCCTTTCCTTCCTACAGAAATTGCTCTAGCACTCACTTATGTCAGGGTTCAAATCTCTCCCTGCCCTCTACTCAAAGCCTACACATCAAGTCCGAACCTGTTTCTCCTCCTAGAGATCGATCCAGCAGCACCACGCCCGCCGGCTACGGCCCGCTGCCGTCCCACCAGCAGCACCAGGGCCCGCCCCCACAGGGGCGACAGGACTCGGGCCGCTCCCCGGCCGACAGCCTCAGCAGCTGCGGCAGCTCGCA